>JAFFST010054022.1:393997-404316 GCA_022414735.1 Noturus placidus
CACTGAGACTGTGTCTGAGTCCCGAACACTAAATGGAAGACTGTTCCATAACTGTGGAACTCTATGAGTGAAAGCTCTTCCCCCTGCTGTAGCCTTCACTATTCGCGGTACAGTCAAATAACCTGCATCTGTGGATCTAAGTGGGCGTGGCGGATCATAGAAGACCAAAAGATCGCTTAAGTACTGTGGTGCGAGACCTTAAAATGAGCAGTTACTGAAGATACATTTAGTATCATTTAGAACTTCCTGCATTACTGGGCCTGGTTAGGAAAATGTATGGGCATAGTATTTCCACTAGGTGGCAGCAGTATCCATCTTATTTTCGTTTAAAAAAGATTTATACTTCCAAATTGTATTTGCACATTTAAAAAAAAAAAAAAAAACTTGATCAGCTTGTCTTTAAATGCACGGAACACCACAATCTGATGGGTATTCCTGTTACATAGAGAACATTCATTTTTGCAGTGTAATTGAGAGTAAATAGCTTGGAAACATTGTTTACTCTTGTATTTCTTTTTTTTTTTTATAGTGTTATTTTTATTAATGCATTCATTTGTTTTAACTTTAGGTGATAAAACCAGGTGTTGTACCTGCAGGAATAGCACACCTTCATTCATCTGAATGCAATTTCCCTGTCCTAATCTGATATCAATACCACAATATGAAGATCATCCATGTGGTGTTGAGCAATGCCCCTTACAATTAGGAGACAGGTTTCTGAGACAGAGGGGGAAAAAGTGTGTGTTTGTGTGTGTGTGTGTGTGTGTGAGTGAGAGAGAGAGAGAGAGAGAGAGAGAGAGAGAGAGAGAGGAGCCCGCGCGCTCCTGAACCCGAACGCACGTGCCTGCGCGCGCTCACTCTCCCAGCAGAGCTGACGTGTGCTGTGGGCTCGATCTCGCACAGCTGTTGCGCATCTGGCTGTGTCACTGATCAGTAGCTTCATACAAAGACAAGCTAGAGAATAGCACTTGAGAATGAATGCGTTACATGACTGGGTCCTGGCGTACCCGGCTCCGGCCCGGCTAGTCTGGGTTCTGGCTCTGGTTCTGGCCACTCTACTAGTTTGGAGCTTGTTCTTCTGCTGCTGGGAGGCTCGCAGCTCTGTGTCTCCTCTGGAGAGATACCTCTCAGGTAAGAACTGCTTTCCTTCTTGCATCTGAAATCAACTGTCCTTACTTTAAGGACATTTGAATCAGCTGATAAAACGCACAGTGGAACTTGAGTCCCTGGCCCTGTCGGCGCCCAGAGGAGAAATGACTCACAACACTCATCCTTAAAAAAAAAAAAAAAAAAAGGTATAATATATGCTACTGCAGAAATAACTCAGTGGGAAGAGTTTCCGTTTCCATTCATCCAAAGTTGTGCCGGTTTCCATGGTAATGTTTTGCATTTTCCGTAAAGAGCGGCTTTTTTATTGGCCAGGGCTGCACAATGTGGTCAGGTCTGTGCTGGCTGTTTATGTGCAGCTCCAGTCACATTCATTTATGGTGTTGACATTTTCAGGGGGCGTTTTTCAAACCTTCAAATCACACACTACCATGCCCACCACTTCATGACAGGGTTCTAAAAAAAATACATAAATCTGCTGTCAAGATGTTGAAAGTTTCGAAGAGGAAAAAATCCACCCTGAATGACATGCATAGCAATATCTGATTTGGATTTGTTTTAGAACTCAACTTTCTTTGGTTTGCTTTCTTTGGGTTTCTTTCATCGATAGCCTATGTATCTGTTTCACTTTGGCTATCTGTTGATAGTGGTTTCACTATAACGATTTCCACCTGGCTTCTGGTGCAGAAGAGCTTCAGGCCTTCAAACTGTCAAGCTCATCTGTACACCCTGCTCAAACAGATCAGCTTCCAAAAGCTTCAATTCTGTCGCCGTTAACACCATCATGCCTGCCATTTCCATCCATCCATCCATCTTCAACCGCTTACTCCTTTTCAGGGTCACGGGGGAACCTGGAGCCTATCCCAGGAGGCATCGGGCACAAGGCGGGGTACACCCTGGACAGGGTGCCAGTCCATCACAGGGCACAATCACATACACACCCACACACTCATTCATACACTATGGACACTTTAGACACGCCAATCAACCTACCATGCATGTCTTTGGACTGGGGGAGGAAACCGGAGTACCCGGAGGAAACCCCCGACACACGGGGAGAACATGCAAACTCCGCACACACATGGCCCCGACGGGACTCGAACCCTGGACCGCTATTTCTTTATTAATATAACATTAAACACTGAGGGAAATTGGTGAGCAGCAGACAAGAGGTACCTTCTCACAGGAATAACAAAAATACAGCAGCAACCAACAAATTAGCAGCAGAACCACACATACGTCATATATTTTGGGTTGAAGTTGTCTTCACGAGTTCCTTTAGTCTAAATAGCACTTAAAAATGCATAATGTTGGGGGGGGGGTCTAAAGACGATTATTTTTAGACTGTACAGGTATGAGAGTAAAAATTAAATCACATTTTAAAATGGTGGCCTGCAAATGTAATGTAATGAATGTAACTATGGTGCAGATTGAAGTTATTTAAAGCAGGTCTTTCCATATCAGATCTGCAAAAAGCAAATATTTAAATATTTTGATAATCTTGAAGGATCTGATTATTTATTAACCATAAGGGGAACTCTGGAAAGACCTGTGTGCTCTTTTAGAGCAGGCTGGAGATATTGCATCAATTTATTCATTTAATTTCTCAATGTGTTGCGTCTTCTAGGCTCTTAGGCTTTAGGCTCTTAACATTTAGGTTCAAATACAATGAAACATGCACAGTGTTATATGCTTAGTGGTTAGCATGTTTGTCTCACACCTCCAGGGACGAGGGTTCAATTCTCACCATGACCCTGTGTGTGTGTGGAGTTTGCATGTTCTCCCCGTGCTCCGGGGGTTTCCTCCAGGTACTCAGTTTCCTCCCCCAGTCCAAAGACATGCATGGTAGGCTGATTGGCTTGTCCAGAGTGTCCGTAGTGTATGAATGGGTGGTGAATTTAATGTGATTGTACCCTGCGATGGACTGGCACCCTGTCCAGGGTGTACCCCGCCTTGTGCCCGATGCTTCCTGGGATAGGCTCCAGGTTTCCGCGTGACCCTGAAGGAAGGATACGCGGTATAGAAGATGGATGGATGGATGGATGGATTCAATGAAATATGAACAATAGGCCGGTGTTCAATCAGTGCCCATTTTCGATATCCTTTATGCAGCTATTTTATTAGTATGTCGCTCTTTGTATGATGAGTGTCTCCATATCAGTAGCGAAGTATAGATGAATATTGAATATTCTAAAAGAGATCCAGGTTGTTGCTATGGGTCAGGAACAAGCCTGAGGCCTTTCCTCAAGCTGTAGGAAAACAAGCCTAATCTCAGCAGCCTTCTTTGTTTAGCTTTGTTGGCTTCACAAATGTTGCTTCCCCTTCTTCCCTTTACATCCAGGTCACTCGTGTGCTCTGAGCATTTGTATGTCTACGAATATGGTTATTTGAATTTCCCTTTTTTGATTCCAGCCATGAAGAAGAGCTCAAAGATGAAGCATCAAAGTCAGGTAACTCAAAAAATATAATAACTTTAAACCTATAATTACACTTATTGTTTTGTCTTTTCTATGAAATGTATGTTTTTGTAGTGGGATTCTTCTTCTTCTTCTTCTTCTTCTTCTTCTTCTTCTTCTTCTTCTTCTTCTTCTTCTTCTTCTTCTTCTTCTGCTGCAGGTATTTTGCCTAGTTGTACATACAGCATTTCAATTCATAATGCACAACAGATAGCAGCCACTAGAGGCCAGTAATGAGCCATTGAGTCAGTGAACTTTATTAACGATTGTAACGTATACATTGTTTACATCCAGGGAGTATTAGATTAATTATCATAGATGGTTAAGTACAGTACACAAAGTTTGGACAAAAGTCCTTCATCAGTTGTTTATAAATACATTCACTATATAATTGATAATTATATCATTTTTATTTATTTTAATACATACAAATACTGAACACACTGATACAGCTGTTAACTTGTATGTATATCTTATAAGTTTACATATCCCTCACAGAATCTGTAAGCTGTTTTTTTTTTTTTTTTTTTTTTTTTTTTAGATATATTAGTGATCATATCAAACACAAATCTTTTATTTAGAAATAGTGCTCAGATGAAACCACTACAGAAATGTCCATGTATTATTTTAATCATGATAATAATGGAAATTACACAAATGACCCTCGTTAAAACATACCCTTTACATACCTTTTGTATTTTGGACCTGTCAATATTTACTCAAGGATATTGAGATCACTGTGAAGTTTAATAAAAATCTTGTTGGATTGTAATCAGTGTATGTTCATGAACAGTCAGTGTGTTTCTTAGTTATTCAGGAAATCTTGTACATTTACTCTATGCCTGTATTGAATTTACTGGATATTAAAATATGGGGGAAATAAAAGAGCAGTGAGTGATCTGTAAGAAAAAGTAATTTCATTCTATAAATCAGGTTATAAAATAATTATATCCAGAAATTAGAACATGCTAAACAAAAGCCATTCAAAGAAATTCAAGATAAAGGAGTGGCTCTTTGGATACCATGTCATGGCAGGATCAAGAAAGATTTCTGACACAACCACCAGCAACATTGTACGATATGCACAGAAAAACCCTCAAGGAACTTCTTTACCAAAATACAGGCTTATCTGAAAAACAGTAGGGCGGCTGTTTTTGACTGTACGATAAGGAGGTGCTTGAACAAAAATGGACTGCAGGGAAGAGTTGACAGGAAAAAAACAACTTTTTTTATGCTGCCACCATAAAGCTGCCCACTTGCAATATGCCAAACAGCATCTAGAGAAACCTCAAGACTTCTGGAATATAGTAATTTGGAGTGATGAGACAAAAAGTGAGCTTTATAGTAACAACCATAAATGTTATGTTTGGATAGGAGTCAACAGGGCCTATGAAAAGACACACATCCCTACCATGTGGGGGTGGTGGTGGTTGGAGATGGAGTGGGGGGCCTGCTACAGTGGGACAGGATATTTGGTGCAAAATGATGGCAAGATGATTGCATCACATTATCAGAACATTTGCATGAAAGCTGAATATGGGGCTGCAGAGGAAGAAAGTAAAGGTTCTGGAGTCACCCTTGCCGTCAACATCACTGAGCCACTTTGGAAAGTACTCAAAAGAGCAGTACATCATTTACTGGATCTGGAGACTTTTTGCCAAGATGACTGGGTAACTTTACCACCTAGGAAAATAAGTGTTCAATCAGAACTATCATAACATGCTTCTTATGATACTCATGGGGGCAACATGCAATTTTAAGAAGTATGGGTATGTAAACCCTTTTTTTTGTGTAATTTCTGTTATAATTATAATTAATACAATACATGGAACTTTCTGTAGTGATAAATAGCTTCATCTGCACTATTACTAAATAAAATAATAGCACTATTACTATATAAAAGAAATGTGTTTTGTATGTATTTTATTTCTAAAACAAAAAAAATATAGACATACATCTTACAAATTCTGTCAAGAGTATGTAAACTTATGAGTAGAACTGTATTTATGAACACTAAAACCTATTATCTATTACCTACTGAAAAACAACACAAAATAATTAAGTCACTGTTATAAGGCAATCACTGCTGTGATAAGTAGTGATACATGACTATATTCCCACTAACTGACCAAGTGTGCAAGATAGTGAGAGTACTCAGGAGTGTTACACGGCTTTGAAATGTCTGCATAATGTCTTGTAGGGAATTGAAGTTACATAGGCAGACCTTACCCTGGATCAGTCTATATCAACTTCCATGTTCCTGAAGCAGTATTTAATGGGCATTAATGATTTTCTAGGTCTCTGTCATTGCAGAGAAGGCTTGTAAAATAATTATACAGTGAGGTCCAAATTCTGAGACCAAGTTGAAAATTGGAAATAAACAGAAGGTTTTATAATTTTTAAATATTTGATACAAAGAATATAAATGTTCAATGTCTGGAATATTCATATGAAAGATTCTGCACTATTTCTAGGTCCCTATAAAAATGTAAGCATATCTGAGATATTAACCATAGCTTTATACAAAAAAAAAAAAAAATTCCCCTCATGCCTAATCTCTTCTATTGATGCATGTGTTCAGATGATGTACCGATGGATTTGATCTAAAACGGGTCATACATTTGTGGAGTTGATATCCACTCGATACACACTGTCACTGAATCAAAAAGAGGATGTACCCCAAATACTGAGAACCTGAAATTCATGTATTTTATATATATATATATATATATATATATATATATATATATATATATATCTCAGAAATTCTACTTTTCACTTTAATGGTTGTCAGTAATATCATTTGTAATGAAATCTGTTGTATTAAATTAGAAAAGAATGCAAAATAAATTTTAACTAATGCTCTCCGAACTTTGGACACCACTTAAAAAGAAAATTTGTTTAAAGGTGGAATAGTGGTGCGAGCTCACAGTTCCCCAGTTCGGCCCTGAGTTCCTATGTCCATGGTGGTTTCCTCCATGTTCTCTGGTTTCCTTCTACTGTCCCAAAATATGCCAGTAGGTGGATTGACTACTCTACATTGCTCCTAGGTGTGAATGTACATGATGCATGGTGCCTTGAAATGGACTGGCATCTCATCCAGAGTGTATTCCCATAATATACACAGCATTCCCTGGATAGGCGCCAAAGCTAAAGTAACCCTGACTGAGATAAAGTGTTGGGGTTTTTTTGTTGTTTGTTTGTTTTTTTTTTGCTACTGAATATGAATGAATGATGTTCATATATAAATTTACAATCTTGCATGCAGATTTTCTGTCTGATGTAGCAATGAAAAGAGAAAAGATTTATTTTTTTTTACCTGACAACCCAAATCACAGTCACTGGCCATCTAACAACAAGCCCTTTGTGTGATCTTGGAAGTAGGCAGCAGAAAAGCACCCACACAATTCATTGCTAAAACCTCTTTGTGGTTAACTCAGTGTTGCCCTTGTGCTGTACGGTCACTCGCACTCAGCTCAAACAGTTTAGCAGAGTGATTTTGCAGAAAAAAAACATTCCTTCTTTGCAAGTGGAATGAATACCTTGTTTTCATTCTTCTTCCAGCGGAAGAAGAAGCAGAAGGAGAGAAGTGTCACCTCAGCTTTGGTTAATGATGGGATTGTTGGGATGATCACGCTAGCAACTTCTCCAAATCAGGAGAAACAGATGGAATTGAAAGGGGAGAAGAAAGAGAAGAAGCAGAAAGGACTGAAAGATGTAAAAGAGGAGAATAAAGAGGAGAAGAGGGCAGTGAAGGAGGAGAAGAAGAAAGTGGTGAAGGAGGAGAAGAAGAAAGCGGTGAAGGAGGAGAAGCAGAAAGCGGTGAAGGAGGAGAAGCAGAAAGCGGTGAAGGAGGAGAAGCAGAAAGCGGTGAAGGAGGAGAGGCAGAAAGCGGTGAAGGAGGAGAAGCAGAACACATTGAAGGAGGAGAAGCAGAAGGAGGAGAAGCCGAAGGGGGAGAAGCAGAAGGCGGTGAAGGAGGAGAAGCAGAAGGCGGTGAAGGAGGAGAAGCAGAAGGAGATAAATGAGGAGAAGGTGGAAAAACAGGGGGAGCAAGAAATCCCTACAACAGTAAGGAAGCGGAACAAACGCCGCCTCAAGGTCACCATTGCACCTGAGGCCATAACCTTTGAATCTCCAGAGAAGGTGAGTCTCTTCTCACCTCTACTTAGCAAACTAAATGTATCTTACCTAATTACATTAACTTCATCCATTTTATGTTGCTATATATTACTTTACACTATGCTGCTAGCAGAATATAAATAACTGAACCTGTCATACTGCTGATACATGACATTTTATAAAAAAAATATGTTTTTGACTAGCGGTCACAACTTTAAAGGTACAGTTTGTCATTTTTAAAACCGTTTCTATACCTTTAATAATAATTTAACAATATGAGCTCAAAGATATGTTGTGGGTCGACTTGTTAGCTTCACTGGGGCGGCTGTGGCTCAGTCGGTAGAGCGGGTTGTCCACTAATCCACTAACCGTGGGGTTGGCGGTTCGAATCCCGGCCCGGGTGATCCCATGCCGAAGTGTCCTTGGGCAAGACACTGAACCCTAAGTTGCCCCCAATGGCAAGCTAGCACCTTGCATGGCAGCTCTGCTACCATTGGTGTGTGAATGTGCACTCATTAGTAAGTCGCTTGTAAATGTAAAAATGATATTTCTGTAAAGCTGCTTTGAGACAATGTACCATTGTAAAAAGCGCTATATAAATGATTATTATTTCAGGATTCTTCTTATAGCTTTCTGGCCCAGCAATTAGGACTGCCCCAAGGAAGCAGAGCTGCTCAGATCTTTTCCTAACAGAGTAAACATAACTTCAGCAGAGGGGGTGGGGTGAGACTGGAAAGGGAAGGCTTGAACTTTACATTTACAGTTTGCCTCACTATAGCAGGGGGCTCTGAAAATTACAAACTGCCTCTTTAAATATGAAGTGAAAATGATGATTACTTGCAGTGATAAACACATAATCTAGGATATGTAACAGCTGCTTTAATCAATGTATACTTAGTTTGGTCAATTTCATGTTCTAACTAACCCTTTTTCTGCCATCAGTTTGTATTGTTATATTGAGTGCCCTTCTTGTACTACAACTGAAACTGCATTTGCCCTTGCTTAATAATCGAATGGAATGTAATGTGGGATGTATTTTTAATTATCTAGCAGCGCATCAGATTTGTCAGTGACAAAATCAATTTTACACAGTTATCCATCTAATCGAATGCTACACAATCAATGAGCCGCAGTTCTAGGATATATTGGTTGGTTCTTGTACCATTTTAAGAGTTTTTAAACTCACAAATGCATCATTACTTACTGCTGTCAGTCAAGGGTATTATTGCTAGCTTAACCCACTAGATTAATTCCTTTTAGCTCCATAGATATGCATAGTACAGAGTAAAGGCTCATGCTCTCTATATATTCAGCTGTATCTTAATACAGGGAGGCACAGCTTGATATAGGGAATCAGCTTTTTGAAGTTGGCACCAAGACTGGCACTAAAGCTGGATGGTATGCACAGTTGGCTCATACACCTCCTCCTGTTAAGCCCATGCCTTCTTGTACGAAGTTATTTGTCTTCATTGAATGGTTTGTTTATCTCTTAGACAAGATTTCCCCAGGCATAGACACTGACTGAAACATTATACTGCACATATTTTTTTTTCTCTTCTTCTGTGTCATTCTAACTAAATTGATATTGGACATTGCAATCCTTATAGTTTATCTTTTAAGTATAGTTTTGAAAAAATAATTTCTAGAAATCTGGCAAGTATAGGTCTACATGAAACAAAATGTTTGGTATTTATGTATATGTATATCACATAAATATGCTAAAGGGCCCTTTAAACACTAAATGTATGGTTTTATTGTGAAATTTCAGGAGGTTGGATTATGAATCTAATCCAGGCCAGTCATTAACCATGTCATATTTTAAAGGAGCAGTTTAGATTTAATTTTTTTTTTCAAATATAACAATCTGTGAGATTAATTATAATTGTACTGAGAGCATTAATAAGTCTTCCCCTTCAGTCTGCCGTATACTCCGAATAACAAGGAGTTGTAAATTTAAAAATGTCTCCCCTTTAATGTGAGATGATGTCATGATATCAAACAGAAAAAAAAATGAACCAATTGCAGAGCTGGCAAGTTCTCAGAACAGAAGATCTACTTCTCAAATTCAAATCACTGATTTCTTGCTGTTTTTTTTTTTTTTCTTTGCTCAAAATATGTTTTTTGAAATTAAATAATTAATATAGAATTTTTAAATACCTTTTTTGTTTAGTATTCTGTAGACAGCTTTTACCCCCAACTCTGTGTTTAAATTTGAATTGCCTATTAAGGAGCTGAGCTGAGGAGTTCTGTACTGGAGCTTATCTTTCTAGGCTGGAATAAAAAAATCTGTTCATTATTATAGGGTGTATAGATGTTGATTTGAATATGTTGAGCAAAATCCTCACAAATGTGACACAGTGGCTGAGAAAATGCATGAAGCATAAGGGTGAACATGTAGAGCGTGTTGTAAATAATAAGTACAACATTAAGTACAGTATCTCACAAAAATAAGTACACCCCTCACATTTGTGTAAATATTTGATGAAATCTTTTCCTGTGACAACACTGAAGAAATGACACTTTCCTACAATGTAAAGTAGTGAGTGTACAGCTTGTGTAACAGTGTAAATTTGCTGTCCCCTCAAAATAACTCAACACACAGACTTTAATGTCTAAACCACTGACAACAAAAGT
>JAFFST010054022.1:431742-444696 GCA_022414735.1 Noturus placidus
ATATATATATATATATATATATATATATATATATATATATATATATATATATATGAAATTATGCCACAAATTCTACATTTAGTTTCATAAACTGAATGAGCTTTGTGTGATTTTATTTATGGAAAATGGCTTAGAATAAATGCCTGTTATTATGTATACAATTTTTATTTTATTTATTTTTTTATTTTTTTTTTATATTACAGATAAGTAGTTATTAATTTACAACAGGTACTTTCCACAGTCACACTTTTCCTGTGGCTGAGTCTGAAATGGAGTTCTACTGGCCTTGAAGTGCAATATGTAGATTCTATAGCACCATTATGCCATTCCCCAGTGAAGCAAGAATGTAGTGAATAGGAAGCTATTTGAAATTTAGCCTAACTGGATATGGAAGAGCATGAAAATTACTCATTCGTAAAGATTACTGAATTTTGCATGGATTCTGAATTGCCTAAGAAGTATAAAACCAAGCTAAATATCAGTGACACAAAATATTACAGTGGAAAATAAATGAGTAAATAAATAAATAAAATAAGTGAGTCTGAAACATAAAAGTTTAGGATAAGTTTATGATATTGCAACTTTGCGATTTTAATCTTTTGTGTAGTGTAGCACACAAACTAATAACTAATTGAACTAATTTTAACTAATTGAAAATCAAAGTTTTTTTTTTTTTTTTTTTTTAATAAATACAGGAATTTGACATCCTATTAGCTGCTATACAGAGTTAATGTATGTGTGTTCTTGTAAAAAAGCGCTATACAAATTGATAATTATTATTATTATATTATTATTCTACAGTTGTTCTGTTCCTTAGTCCCTCAGTCAGGTTTTACCATGTGATTGTTGCTGTGACTGTTGCTATGTAAGAGATAGTGAGAGCACTTCCCTGTGGTTTTCATATCACTCTCTGATCCTGATATCTCTCTGGACAGTTGCATAGTATCCATGAAATTAGATCAAGGCTTGTATTAGTCATAGCATTCAGAAATAACTATCTGTGCTTCTAGAACTTTGGATTAATTTTAAGGCTCAATAAATTAGGATACTATTGATGTAGCACCAGGGTTAAATCTGTGTTTTGAAATATGGCTGTGTGTGTGTGTGTGTGTGTGTGTGTGTGTGTGTGTGTGTGTGTGCGTTCGTTCGTTCTGCATTTCTTTCTTATGAGTCCCTGCAGGAGGGTAGATGTTCAGTACACTGCAGCCCCACCCATCTCCTTCTTAGGTCATCCGCCCACTCAAGGTCTTGGACCTGAGGCCTCACCATTTTCCACACTGCAACAGCTGCTTGGAATCTGTCCCAATTCAATAGGAGAGCAGATTAAATTCTGCACCATTCACCAAGAATAGACTCTGATGCCTTGTATTACGATTATATATAGCCTTCATAATTTGATTTGGGTAAATATCATGCCCTTGTTCCAATCATACTAGTTACATATCATAGAATACCTAATCTATAAATTCACTCTTTCAGTAACAGCTTAATTCCTGGCAAGGTCATGGTAGAGCCTGTTCCAGGAATACTGGGCGCAAGGGAGAATGTACACCCTGGATAGAATGTACAGTAAGTCAATCACAGTAATCTATAAATTGTGAGAGATTCGCAATTTTCTACAGTAGAAATTCTCTAGAGTTACAGTAGAAATTCTCTAGAAATTTTCTACAGTAGAAATTCTCCAGTTGGAGCAAACCATTTGGAATTTTTGTTGTTGACAAAGCTAAAGATTGCTTATGATCTGTTTTCAGAGGTGACGTGGGTTCAGGTTCCACAAAATACTTACTAAACATGGAGAAAATGTTCAAAAAAAAGTTCAGCTTACTTATGGTCACCTTTACATTCAAACATCCATAAAATCTGAAAACATCCATGAAAAAAATCTATTTATTAAAATGTATTTAACCCTCTCTTTATTTGCTTGCCATGAACTGGGCGGCTGTGGCTCAGTCGGTAAAGCGGGTTGTCCACTAATCCACGAATCGTGGGGTTGGCGGTTCGAATCCCGGCCCGGGTGATCCCATGCCGAAGTGTCCTTGGGCAAGACACTGAACCCTAAGTTGCCCCCAATGGCAAGCTAGCACCTTGCATGGAAGCTCTGCTACCATTGGTGTGTGAGTGTGCACTTGTAAGTCGCTTTGGATAAAAGCGTCTGCTAAATGAATAAATGTAAATGTAACTACACATGTCTGTGATTTTATTAGCTACCTGATGCTAAAGTGTAAATTAGGATTAACCAATCAGGTTAATGCATTGTTCTCCCAATAAAAGTTAGTTTGTTTTGACATTTAGAAGCAAGCTTTGCTGCACAGTGTTCATGAAAAAAGTGACTTCTTTACAAATTAGATGTTTCTAAAGCAGCAGTATGCTTTAGTAAGAATTGCAGTGGAGCTAAACGAAGTGTGGTGGAAACTGGTCTATGAAGGCTTTGGTTCAATTGAGCATTCACCTTCTATTTGTTATATATATATATATATATATATATATATATAATCTTTAGTGATAACTTAGTACACTGTGTACATTGTACTGTCAAGGGACATCCATTTTGAAACAGTTAAATCCATTTTTAACATAGGTTGAGTAGGTTGTGATAAGAGTCTGGTGATGAGCAAAAGACAGTCTTTATGATTACAGCGACAGTTCTTAGGTACAAATCTACAGTATTGAGTTAAGGTTCAGATTTCGGCATAAACTTGGGTTTTCTGGGCCGATCCTTTGGTTTTGGGGAAGCGCAGAGATTTAGGGTATACATGTGAGCCCATCCACAGCAGCAGAAGGTGATTCGACCTCACTGTGTTTTACACTTTATTTTTATTAGGGGTCCAATAAAATTGGTTGTATTTTACTTATTCTTAGTATAGTTTTATTTATTTTTTTAATAACAGCAATAACTTGAAATGCCTGTGAAATATATAAATAACTATGTCGCACAAACTTCCTGATTCTTTAACAATAGCAAGAAATCCCAAATGAATCCAAATTAACTGTAGATTAAAAAAATTTCCTCACACCTCTGGGATTAGGAGTTCGATTCTCACCTCTGCCCCGCATGTCTGGAGTGTGCATGTTCTCCCCATGCTTTGAGGATTCCTCCAGGTACTCCGGTTTCTTCTGTAGTCCAAAGGTATGAGTTGTAGTGTGTGTGAAATTGTCTGTAGTGTGTGTGAAGGGTTGTGTAAATGGTAAATGGCGCACTTATATAGCGCTTTTATCCAAAGTGCTTTACACTGTGTCTCATTCACCCATTCACACACACACACACACACACACACACACACACACACACACACACACTCAAACACCAATGGTAGCAAGGCTAGCTTGCCTAACTGGAGCTGCCATGCAAGGTGCTTGCCATCGGGGGCAAGACACTGAACCTCAAGTTGCCCCCGATGGCAAGCTAGCACCTTGCATGGCAGCTCTGCTACCACTGGAGTGTGTGTGTGTGTGTGTGTGTGTGTGTGTGTGTGTGTGTGTGTGTGTGTGAATGGGTGAATGAGACATGGGGGCAACTTGGGGTTCAGTGTCTTGTCCAAGGACACTTCCCCATGGGATCATCTGGGCCGGGATTCAAACCACCAACCCTACGATTAGTGGATTAGCGGACAACCCGCTCCACCGACTGAGCCACAGCCGCCTTGTTTGTCCAGTGATGGGCTGGCACCCCATCCAGGGTGTGCCTTGCCTTGTGCCCTGAGCCACCGGGGATAGTCTCCAGGCTCCCCGTGAGACCCTGTGCATGGAAGATGTATGGATTGATGGATGTATGGGTTCTTTCGGTACTTGTATCCTTGTTTGTGATTTATGGCTATATAACTATAAAAACAATGTTGGCTCCCAAATGTCCTTTGTTTAGCAGTATGTTTCCTCTTAAGGTTTTGAGAGCGAGAGAAAGAAATCGATCTGAAGTAATATATCTAGCAGGTCTCTTTCTCTCTCGCTCTCTCTTGTTCTTGTTCTCTGCTGTATTCTACTTTTTAAATGCTGTGTCATCTGTCCTGTATGGGGAGTGCCTCTGTGTGATGGTCTTGAACGGAGAGGGCTGATGCAGCTCAGAACTGCAGGTATTTCTTCTGTAAACTGCTTTTGTGGTTTAGAAGTGTGGGATAATTGCTTTACCTGACCACTAAGTATATATGTAAAGATTGTTTTTAGTCTGGCATGCAGGCTTTCATTCATGCCATGAAGACCATGTGTCCTTCTAAATGGGGACGCAGCCTGTGTGTTTGAGACATGTTGTAAGTGTAATATCAAAGTGCTGTAATGTGAATTTAGGTATCAGAACTGACATCACGAAAACACACACACAGAGCAGACATTCATCAGGATAGAGACGCGCATCACTGCTTTGAATTACTTCTTTGTGATGGGAACTATTTTCAGGACAGCAGAGTGGTTCCTGATGTTTTCTCATTTCAGCACAAACATATTAGGGCTGGCTGGAATAAATGGGCTAGCAGGGCTAAACCCTACCCTACAAAGCCCTACCCTAACAAATTTATTGGCATACACATCAACATATTTGCTGTTAAGATATCAAAAATTTCATAAGGTGGATTATTTTTCTCTTGGGACCAAGAAAAACAGCACCACCAATGGTCATAAGTAAAAGTACACAGAATGGTAAAACGTAGAGTCTGGGGCTGATTTCTTTCTAGCCCAGTCTGTAGATTCACACAGCCTATTGTCAAATGCCCCCTTTCTTAAGGCCGCTTCACTGACATAGTACTTTATTTTTCACTTAACACTGTGGGGCTTTGGTAGTTTTTAGGATGAATTGCTTTAGAACTGTGCAACCTTTTATACATGGAAAGAGTTTTTATGCACTAGCCTTTGAGCTGGAGCACAGGACCAAAATAAACAGTGGTTAAATAAATTACAGAGAAAAGGAGAATACAGGGACACAGAGGGCAGTCTCTATCTTTCTCTCTCTCTCTCTCTCTCTCTCTCTCTTTTATAGTATCTGCAGCCACCTCTTGGTGCCAAGTGTCCCATTAATTAAACATGATAACTGTCCTGCATTCAGATTGGCTATAACATCTCAGAGGCTGGGGATAGGATGTTTGGTGGAAGGAAGAAAGCATGGGAGGGTGAGAGGGAGGGGTGCACTTTTTCCTCTCATTCTTCCCCTGCAGGAATGAGAGAGAGAGAGAGAGAGAGAGAGAGAGAGAGAGAGAGAATGAGAATGAGAATGACCGAAAAACAGAAGTCAGCAAGTACAGCTACAGACTGAGAGAAAGAGAGAGCAGAGCTTAGATCAACCAGTATAGTGGAGACTGCAGGACTGACTCACTTTGCGCAGTGCACTTACACACATACATACACGCACACATCCTTGAAGAAGCTGTGGGAACTGCAGGAGCATGGATACATCCAGGTCGATCCAGCATGAGATCAGCTCTCTTAAAGGTACTGCCTGTATCTCTCTCACTTGCACTCTTTCTCTGTCTTTTATCATTCACACACACACACACACATATACACATACACCAGCATGAGGAGGAATGTGCGGTGCATTAAGTCATCGAACAGAATTTAGTGTAAACGTCAGCAGAGATTTAGATTCTATCGCTCCCTCTCTCTCTGTTCAGTCTGTCATTTTGAAAGCTAATGCCACCTTTGTCCGAGAGCGTTCATAGATTAACTTGTGCGCTGTCTGGGCTACAGGGGGAGGGAAGCCGGTGTGTAGGCCATGCTGCTACTGCTGAGGTCAGCGTCAGGCTCAAGCATTTCATATCACACTTTAAAAAAAAAATATTTCTTTACAAGGATGCGGCATGCATGCGGCACACTCAGAGCTGCATCACCACAGCAACAGTGAGAGAAATCCACACCTCACTTCCTCTTGCAGTGGAGTGATGGATGTGGAAGATTCACAGAGTGTAGCTAAATGAAGCAGTCTTCCTCTATTTCAGGAGCTGTCACTCCTGCCTCATCAAATATTAACCCACAGAAGCTGAGATGGGCGGGAGAAAGAGCATACATGTGTATAGACATAGCTAATTATGTATTCTGCATTTAGGGCAAAAAGGAAGTATAGGTCGGATATACATTTTATGTGACCATAAGAAATCTCAAATCCAAAATGCACAAGCTAGTTCATAGTCTGTTTACACTGAAGTTGCAACATGATATAGGACTGCAGGTCACTTTACCTCTATTGTGGGTTTATGAGACAAAATAATATCAAAGTCCCTAGGTCAGAACTAGAGGAGAATCAGGACAAACAAATATATGCACATTTTCTCATGATATATGATAAAAATCATAAAAATACATTCCCTGTCCATTAAAAATTCAATCGGCATGAATAGCATTCATTAACAATAATCCTATCATCAGACCATGATTAAGCAAAATTGTTTTCAGGCACTTTTTGGGACCTTTCTGTTTGTTCCTGTTGGCGTCTCACTTTCTGCTTGGCTGTAAGCTTCACCTTGTGCGATTCATCAGCTGCACAGTAGGAGATCGATCTGTTATTCAAAAACCCTGGAGTGACTAATGTTTCTGTCCAATGCAATGCATATTTGCTGAGTCATTTTATGAGAGGTATTTAAACCTCCACAACATCCCAGCTACTTCAGTCCTGCATTTTCAAATACAGCTGCATCTTTTCACAACACTTCGACATACGTGTATAATAAATAACGATCAGTAGGAGTAAATGAGCTCTCAGAGTTCACTCCCTATTTGTCTTAGCATCTCTTTCTTCTCCCAAGGCATAAATAACTAATGATGAGGCACACACCATTCCTTCTCAAAGCTGCACCAAAAGTATTTCTGGTGAAGCTGAATATTTTTGGAAGGCACTCTGGTTAAATGCGATAGGGCTGTTAAATCGCTGTCTGAAGAGAAATGCATGGTTGAGGATCTAAAAAAAAAAAAAAAGAAAACCCTTTGGCCTGAATGAGTATTTTCCAAAGTGTCAAGACAGACAAAGGTTTCACACCCTGTTCTACAATTCCAGTGAACTTAGTTAAAATGCCTGGAAGGTTTCAGCCAGTTACCTAACTTCATTCACAGACTTCACAGATTTATATACCTGTTTAATTTGTTGCATGAAAGTTACATGTATAGTCAAGAAGTCTGTATAATATAAAATACCTGTAATGAAGTCTGTGACTACAGAGTTCTCAGTTTGTCCTGAACAAATCAAAGGCCTTTGTTATTCATTTTTAGCAAGGCATTTAATATGCGCATGAATTCTGCATTCTGTCATTATGCCCAGTGGCAGGCGAACTGCCAGTGTCTGTCTGGGCTTTTCTTGTTTAAAGCTGCAGAGGGTCTTGGCATAAATTTACAGAGTCTCATTAATGAGTTTTTGGCCTTTAGTCTTTGTCAAATATTCAAAAGAGTGGATTTCACACAAAAAGTTGTCCATCTATTCATTCTAAAGGCTTTTGATTGGTGCGAAGGAATGTTTAAAGAAAACATTTGAAAAGAAAGCAGGTTTTCAAGATCATGTTGGATTGATGTTAAAAACAAGTGTAGTCTAATGGTGGGACCGTTCACTTGTACATATGTTTCTGCGGTTGCAAAGACAATGGCATTATGTAAGTAATAAAACAGGGCATGCTGTTATAGGAACCTAATCAGTGATGCAGAGTGACTGTTACACCATAAAGTTGATCATTTTCCAATAACAGCATGTCCTAAAGTGTTTTATTCCTATAATACCACAGCAAATTGTCCATTTCTATTTATCAAAAGAGTAATATATCAAAATATTTGCTTATAGTTACAGTTAATGTCATGGGAAGTCTGCAAAACAAGTACGTTCCTGTTATCACTTACGTTATAGCAGCTATAAACAGTCATTCTCTGTTTTTCTGTCTCCTGAAGTTAAAGACAAAAAAATGCAGTTTATTCAATTCAGTTCAATTCAATTTTATTTGTGTAGCGCTTTTTACAATAGACATTGTCTCAAAGCAGCTTTACAGGAATATAAACACAGTATACACATAGTAAAGGTGAGAAATTATCCCAACTGAGCAAGACACTGAGTGGTGACAATGGCAAGGAAAAACTCCCTAAGACGTTTTAGAGGAAGAAACCTTGAGAGGAACCAGACTCAGAAGGGAACCCATCCTCATCTGGGTAACAACAGATATTCTTAAAGAGATAATTATTGATCTATATGTAATCTGTTTGGTTTAGAAAAAAGCCTTTGTCCCAGCATTCTGGATTTGGAGTAGATGAGAGCTCCATCCAGAAGTAGGACCTCCGAGACCAATCATGCAGTTCCGAAGAGCAGAAAGGACCAGGATCTCCAACATCTCCATAAACTCATGTTTAGCTCGGCAGAAGGAGAGAGGGAGAGAAAAGATTGTTAAGACTGGGAATTAGCATGATGGAAAGTCTAGTCAGGGTAGGCTAGAGTGAATAAATACGTTTTAAGCCTAGACTTAAACAATGAGACTGTGTCTGAATCCCGAACACTAAATGGAAGACTGTTCCATAACTGTGGAGCTCTATGAGTGAAAGCTCTTCCCCCTGCTGTAGCCTTCACTATTCGCGGTACAGTCAAATAACCTGCATCTGTGGATCTAAGTGGGCGTGGCGGATCATATAAGACCAAAAGATCGCTTAAATACTGTGGTGCGAGACCTTTTAGATTTAACTGGTAGCCTGCATCATGTAATGATAATATATGTCTTATCTTAGAAATATTTCTGAGATGAAAGAAGGCTACCCTAGTAATATTATCTACATGAGCATCAAATGATAGATTGGAGTCAATAATCACTCCAAGGTCTTTTACTGCTGCACATGATGAAACAGAAAGACCATCCAGAGTAACCATGTGATCAGAAATCTTAGTCCTAGCTACACATGATCCTAACAAAAGTATTTCCGTCTTATCAGAATTGAGTAAAAGGAAGTTAGTTAACATCCAATGCCTAATGTCTTTTACACAATCCTCAACTTTATTAAGCTGCTGTCTGTCCTCTGGCTTTTCTGAAACATACAGCTGTGTATCATCAGCATACCACTGCAAACTAATTCCATGTTTACGAATAATTTGACCTAGAGGTAGAATTTATAAAGTAAAAAGTAGTGGGCCTAAAACAGAACCTTGTGGAACACCAAATTTAACTTTGCTATGAGTGGAGAACTCTCCATTTACATCTATGAACTGATAACGCTCGGTCAGATAAGACCTGAGCCAGGAGAGGACTGTTCCCTTAATGCCAACAACATTCTCTAATCTATCAAGTAGAATACTATGATATATTGTATCAAAAGCTGCACTAAGGTCGAGTAACACAAGTAACGAGACACAACCCTGATCCGAGGCCAGTAGAAGGTCAGTTTATAATGTTACTGAGAAACCGCATCTTTACGTCTGAGTGTTACCAAGCTTTGACACTGGAGACTCCTTCCAAAAATGCTAAATATACATCTCCTGACAGAAAACTTCTCCATATCAGCAATTCCAAACATTTTTAAATCCATACAAGTCCCGATTAATATCGGGATATAATACGTTAATTAATATAATACGTTATATTATATTTAAAAAATAAATTAGTTGAAGCATTTTTCAATTTCTCATAAAAATTACTTACATTGTAAATAGAATAAATATAATTAAACATAATGTATAAATATAATCTTAACAAAAGAAAAAATATAAACGTTTCTTAATATGTTTAAAAAAAAAAAACAATTTGTTACAGGAGCTGATATCTCATATGCTTTCTCAGATATCCAATCCACCCTTTTTTTTTGCTAGTATCAGATACTATATTGGATCGGTGCCATCTCTAGTAGTGAGGTCCCT
This sequence comes from Noturus placidus, assembly GCA_022414735.1. Classification (NCBI taxonomy): domain Eukaryota; kingdom Metazoa; phylum Chordata; class Actinopteri; order Siluriformes; family Ictaluridae; genus Noturus; species Noturus placidus. The sequence continues at coordinate 441,530 of JAFFST010054022.1, forward strand.
CACCATTTTGCACAAGGTCCCAAAATGATGACGATCTGTCTACAAAATAAATGGAGGGATTTATATCTACCTATGAACCTTTCACTTATTATTATTTGAAATACACCCACCCACACACACACACACACACACACAAACACACACATTAATAACCCTGTTGAATTATTTATATTATTCCACATTTAGCTTGCGTCTTTAAGAAATGACAGTGTCAGGTTGAACGCTGTGTACAGCACCACTGATGCATTACCAAGTACAACATGTGAATAACTGGATGCTGTTATGATTTGAGCAATGCTGGCTATATAATGCAAGGAGGATGGCAAGGAGGAGACACTTGGAGAACTGTCACTGCAGTAAACAGGTGCTATAAATCTGAGAAGTAGCAGATCCTGTTCTCGCAGCATCAGGCACAGACGAAGAACTGTTTAACAGGATGTGATATGTGTAGAACAGGATACATCTGACTTTCAGTTAAAGTGTAGTAGCCTATTTACTTTTCTGGGAGTTCGTTTGTATGTGTATTTCATGAGCGTGTGTACGTACGCGCTAATATATCTTGTTGGGGATCAAGTGATCGCACAAGATAAGAATATCTGACAGTTTGTCCTTGTGGGGACACTTGGATGGTCACTACAAGGGAAAGTGATTTATTTTTTTAAACAATCTTCAGCTTTTATTTAAAAAAAATAAAATAAAATCTTAAATGACCCTAAAAGATTTCCATTTGATTACTGAGGTTAAAGATAAGGTTAGATTTAGGAGTAGGCATTAAATAAATTATCATCAATAATCATGTCAGTGGAAGGTCCTCATAAGGAAAGTAAGGCATGTGTGTGTGTGTGTGTGTGTGTGTGTGTGTGTGTGTGTGTGTGTGCGTGTGCGTGTGTGTTCATACCCAGAGGAATGTTTTGTTGGGTTTTTGCCTCTAATTTTCTCTCTTTTGATCCCAGAGAGTCTGCATCTATTCTAAATATGGCTGATCAGACATAGCTGGAATTCTCTGACTTAGACAATAATTGTTTTTTTCTCATGTAGACCAGCTTGACAAATTTCTACCAGACTAAAATATTGCACTGACAATAATCACATTTAAAACCCGAGTTAGCACATTTCAGCTTTGCAGATGGACGTTTTTAAAGTATGTGCGAGCAAAATAAAGATATAATAAATATGCCGCTGGTGTTACTATGCATATACTGTTAATGGAATACTTTTAGCAGTACTGGTATGATGTTATAGTACTACAGTATTTACATTTACCAGCTTCAATATATTGAATGCTGCCAGGTATCCACTTGCTAACAGCAATAACCACTGATTTATTTAAAGCCTTAAAAAATGAATGTCAACATATTGATAGACACATGAGTATAGTGAATGATTCATCCTACAAATACAATAAAGAAATGATCAGAAGTATGACTATAAACAGTAAATAATGATATATTATCATGCACATTCCCTCGCTACGTTTTAAAGGAATACTGCAATGTTTTTCAGTTTCTGTCTATTGTGTCTATAGTATATAATTAATGCAGAAAATTATTTTGACATGTTTCCTTGTACTGAGCATGAGAACATACTCAAAGTTCATTTATACAAAGTTCATTTATACTATATTACTTTATCTTTTCCTTTGCTCTTGGCGAGGCTTGTGTGCTGTGATCTTTTATCTTGATAAAACAGATGTCGTTTCTATTCACAAGTGCTGATATTTTTTTTTCTTTTAACACAAGTAAAGGCCACATGCAAACTCATCCTTCAAGTTGAGCCACATTCCTCACACACACAACCATTTTATACGGCAAATCATTGCTTTCTGAATGACACGAAGAAAAAACAAATCTGAACAGCTAGACATTTCTATTGTTTTTTGCTTCAGAAATAGGCTGCTGTATGTTATTAAGCCCGTGTCTCTGCATAACTATGTCATATCATATTGTTCTTGTGCTCCTCATAAATCACATATTGTGTGTTGGGTTAGGCATTTTTATATGATCTAAATCAAGCACCCAGTGCCAATAGGAGATGCTCTCATAGCAAAAAGAGAGCAGACAGAGAGGAAGTATGAGACAATGCTGACTAAAGTCCATTAATGTAAATCTGCAAAAACAGCAGTAAGATGATGAGTCATGCTTCAAATGTCCATTTAGATTTTATCACTTTTTATGCACACTTTGATTAAGTTAAATTTTCTTGACATTTCAGACAGTTTCAACTAAAAGGAAAATAAGATGTTTGTCAAATTAAAAAAAGTATCAAACAAAAGAAATATGGGTTTTTATACTCATCTCTATTTTTAAAATACGTTTTTCTCCTAATATACCGTTTACACTATTGCTGACATTTAATTTGACTATTCTTCAACAATTATAATAGCAATAAAAAAAATAAAAATAAAAAAACAGACCATAGTGCTGTCCATACTTTTGTTTCTTCACACATAGAAATGTGAAATGAATGTATTATTTATTTATTTGTTTACTGTATTAATTCATTTATTTTAGTCATTGGTTCATTTATGTATTTATTTAATCTGCAATTTGTTTGTTCCCTTGTTTTTGTTTTGTTTGGTTTCTTTCTTGCTAAAATGAATAGCTCCATGTGCCCATGTTTTGTATTGATTTCCATATCCAATGCACTTCATTGAAATAAAAACTGCTTATTTATGGTTATATGGATTTTCAGCTGAATTTACAGAAACATTTCTATAAAATGAAAGAGCTATAGTAGGTGTGCTTTTTGCATTTGCCCATTGCCAATATTCTCCACTTCATAAAAGATAGTGCATGTAGTCGTGTAGCTTTATCCAAAAATAACTGCTTGTCTCTGTGAGTGCCTGGGCTATTTTTTGTGTGATTATTTTACATGTCACATGACTGCATCACACTGTGAAATAGTGTGAGTGTTTCATAGGTTTCTGCTGGGAGTAGAGCTTATATAAGACCTCATATGCCAGTCTACAGCTTTCAAACTTGGGTATTAATGCCATGGACTAAAACATCATGAAAAGTGTGACATGTTCATATTAGTTCCTGCTCATTAGCTGATATTTGATAGGTTTATATTCTTCTTTTTTCCCTTCATGTACAGTGGTGTGAAAAAGTGTTTGCCCCCTTCCTCATTTCCTGTTCCTTTGCATGTTTGTCACACTTAAGTGTTTC
>JAFFST010054022.1:448516-466534 GCA_022414735.1 Noturus placidus
CCTGAAATGTGGCAAAAGGTCGAACAGTTCAAGGGGGCCGAATACTTTCTCAAGGCACTGTATATACACAATGACAGTGAGCAGTACACCAGATCTACAAATTTATGTAGATACAAGAGGAAATAGTCCAAAACTGGGGATTGCTAGTTAGCCAAAGTAAGTCACAACATAAATCTCTCCTACACAGGAATCAAGAAGTAGTGACACCCTTAAGACAGTATCTTTATCCCACCTTTAGGATGGCTATATGTTGGATTTTTTTGGTCACAATTTTGATATATACATTAATGAATTGATTTCGTCTCATCAAAATCGAAGCTACAGTAGATGTAGAAACTATTGTACACACTGACCCTTGTGGGTGCGCCCTGCTTTATACGTCCTTATTTCAATTCCCAGCAGGTGGCGCTGCCACAACAGCACACAGCTTCTCCTCCTGCTTTAAACTGCTGAGAGAGTCGTGCATTAGGACTTTACAATATTTAATCAAGAGTTAAGTGCTAAAGTTGAAAATATACTGCTGCTACACAAACATCCCTCTCACTCACTCACACCTTCGCCATTTCCCTATGTCCATTGTGTTTTGTTTTCATTTTGTCCCTCCCTGTTTTAATAGGCAGCCCATTTGGGTCTGTCTGATCTTTTTAACAGATTTTCCTGTTAAACTGGCATCTGTTTTCTATATCTCACACTACCACCTCCACCCAGGTTGTAATGTGTGACATTTAAAAAATAAAAACTGTGAAAAATGTGCCAAATAAAAGGCAGCTAACATTTCTTTTTCTTGTATGCTCTTCTATTTTCAGGTAAGCTGCTGTTTGTGCTCTAATTTTTCTGGGTGTGGGATGTTTAATGGTCTCAAGAGGAGAGTAAGTATGTCTTGTGGCAGCAGACCTCTTCAACTCATCTGACATGAAATGCTTCAGAAAAGGAAGAAGCTTTAACAACCTCACAAGACCAAGAGCCTTAACCACTAAGCCACTACTGGTCCTTTAGAGTTCTGCCTGTTTGCTTTGCCAAAGAACTCAGAGGTGATCAATGTGCTCAAATTCTTTTGGTTACCGATGGTAGATTAGTGCCCGTACACTAAGGAACAAAGGAACATATTAGTAAGCAAGTAAGTAAGTAAAATGTATTTGTATAGCACGTTTACACAACGAAGCTGGCCAAAGTGCTGAACAGAGTAGGGAAAATGAAATAAACAGAATAAGACTAAATAAAAACAGACATTAGACAATCGTAAAAATTCAAAGTGTGACCAAAAAGCCTGACAGAACAGATATGTTTTTGGTCTCGTTTTAAAAATGGAACTGGAAGGTGCAAGGCGGATGTCCAGTGGCAACTGATTCCATAGACGGGGTGCAGCAACAGCAAATGCTCTATCCCCCTTTGTTTTTAACCATGAATGAGAAAGAGAACCTATCAGAAGATCTTCGAACTCTGTTAGATGAATGTGGTTTAAGAAGATCCTTGAGATAGGAGATATATTCGTAATCAAATGTTAGCGATTATGATAATAACTCTGACAGCACAAAATAGTTGAATACTAATAGTTACAAAGTGTACATATAATGCTATGAAAAAGTATTTTCCCCATCCTGATTTATATTTTTTTGTGTACATCTCACAAAATAGTTTTAGATCTTCAAATGAAATACAACATAACACAAATGCAACCTGAGTAAACACACAATAGTTTTAGTTTTTTTCATTGAAGCAAAAAAAGTTATACAACACCTATCACCCATGTGAAAAAAGAATTGCCCCCTTAAACTTAAAATCTGGTTGTGCCACCTTTAACAGCAATAACTGGAGATCAGTGTTTCACAGCACTGTGGTGGAATTCTGGCTCACTCTTCTTTGCAGAACTGCTTTAGTTTTACTGATGTATTTCAATCACCTTCTTCCTCATCTATTTTTGGAATTTTGTTTAACTTTGTCATAGTGTGTTACTGTGTAAGACCTTTTAACCAACTTCATGCTGTTGCAAAGGTTCTGTAGGTCTTCTTCAGGTAGAGTCACTTCATAGCTCTGCTGATGGTGGAATGGGTCAAGATGGTTTGGGTCACAGGGTCCAGAGGCCCTAAATTTCATGTCTGCATTCTGGGAGGATCCACCTGGAGTGCATTCCTTTGCTTAAAGTATAACAACAATGTAAGGAATGTTTCTGCTGATAATTATAAAATGTACAGTTAAGACAGGATACAATCCTGGTACACAACTGATCAGTTAGTAGTTTGCTGTCTGGATCAAGCAGTAGCTCTGTGGCAGCCCTTGGGTTTGATCTCACAATCTTTTGACCCCCTAGCTTACAATCATAACTATTGAGCCACCACTATGTACAAATGTACATAACTACATTTTGTACAAAGGTACCACTTCCTTTGAATTCAGTTTCCTTCAAATTCCCTTACAAACGGACACCCATGCCCCTGCTATTGTCTTATATCATTCACCAAGTTTTTCACCATTGTTTCTCTTGGCTTTGGGTCATTTTGGCAAGCAATTATTCCACAAGGTGTTTTTTTCCTCCTCATAAACGGACACATTTCAGGCCATCAAGGGAAACTGCTAAAACCTGTACTCACAAGTGAGTCATATATATATATATATATAAAAGCACAAATTGTACTTTCTGGATGGCAAAACAGCCATAACTCTCAAATTCTAAACCTACATTAATTATATTTATAATGCAAATGCTCCTCTTCAGCTTTTTCAGTTTCTCATTGTATGCTCAAACATCCTGAAGCATTTGATTTTCCTCATGCTTGGTTTATTTCTTTTCTGAGCTCTGTCAGTAGCTAAATTATAGAGCGTTCCACTCAGCTCTGGTCCTGGCTCTGCCAGGCGGTGTGGTGTGATGGAATATAATAACTGGGAGGAAACCTCATGAGGCTGGGCGGCTGAAGAAGCTTTGCATCCTGGGATACATTCAGAGCTTTCCCTACCGAGGAAAAAATATGATTTTCCATACTGACCTTTTACACTCATGCAAACTAGAGTTGCATTCATCTGCAAACATTTTCTTTTATTTCTGGTGTATTTTTGAAATTTGTTTTGTCTGCAAATGTACAGTTTATAGTGAACATTTTGCACATTTTCAATTGTTTATAAGTACCTGAAAGCATTTAATCTAGGTATCAGAAATATTTCTTATCCACAGGAGATGATTAATAGTCAGCCTACTCTTTTTACTCTTGAATTGGATGATTGGTGTACACGTAAATTGTTATTATTTTGTTTAAAGATATTTTTTTTTTCATTTAGTACGGCCCTTTAGTACGCTAAATAAGATACTTACATGTCTCTCAGAAGACAAAATACTAACAATTTCAACCGATCAACTTGTTCAATAGTTTCCACCCTCCCTGGCTCTTACTGTATCGTGTTACCTTCTTATACAAAATTAATCAAAACCTACTGACCAATCAGATTCAAGAATGTTGAATGCTTATGTTATTTTAAAGTGTGAGATCAGCTTTGATTAGTTTGGGGCTCATAAGGAGTAAAAAATTCCCTTTTGAAGAAGGTCGTTCTAAGAGATCACATTCCTGTAGTGGATGACAGGACGTGGATGGTGAATCCAGAGAATTCAGAAAACAAAGAGCTTATTCCAGCTGAATTGTGCCAACCCTGACAGAAAAACATAATACACAGAAGAGACAAAGGATTCCTTATATGTTGTTTAATGAATGAACTGCTATGTGTATGGTTTTTTGATACTTTCTGCTGTTTGAGACAAATAGTTGTATTGTGACTGTGTCCATGTGTAAATGGGTTCATTCACAATACTGATGCTGTATTGTGCATGGTATCAAAATATACTATAGCGTGTCTCATTTACTATCTGTTTACAAATATACGTCTATGCTATGCCACTCTATACCCACCTTTAGTTAGTGACTAAAGGGTGAGCCATTAGTCTTAAAGTCTAAAAGTAATTCTTTGTTTTAATTGCATGTAATATTTGTGCATTATTTGACTAGTGTGACTTTAGCTGTCTCCAATATCATATGTTAATAAAGACAAAATCTGTGCATTTAGAAAAATTTTAAAAATAACAAACACAGAGCCAAGATATAAGATCTGGTTTAAGAGTAACCTATGGATGTAGAAGAATAGATAAGAGATGCACAAGATAAGTGGTCCAGAATATCTGATCTGTTCCTTGGTGTAGAATAAATGATCACATAAGGACATTACTGTACAGGCTTCCTATTTGCTCTGTAGTTTTAGATAATTAAGGGATTTGGGAATAACAAAAAAATCTGCAATTATGATTTAGATCAAATGCTACATATGATTCATGTAGATTTAGTGAATTGCATTGGAGCAATATTCCTAGAGCAAAAGAAATGTGATCTGAAGTCAGAGTTGGGGTGGAACTGTACTGGCCATATGACCACGCCCTTAAAGAATGAAAAAAAAAACAACATCATTTGTTAACAGGGAACAAGCTTAGTCATGTGACATGATGTACACAACAAAAATACAAAAAAGGTTCAATCTGAAATTCATTGCATTTTTTTATAGAATGCCGTTTAGATTTAAACGGTTACCTGGTTTAATGCTAAGAACGCTTTACCATCCAAATAACCACTTAAGGGTTCATCTTTCTAAAAGTGTATGTAAAGAGTTATTTTTTTATAATTATAATTATATTTAGGATCTGTCTAAAAGAGCCATGCAGAATTTTGTTGCATACTTCAGCTTACATATTTTGTTTCTTATTGCAATTATCAGCGTATCTTTTTATCAGACAGTTTTAATCACTGTCCTGCACAGGCTTTGCTGGATTACTTTGTCCCTGCTGTGTGCAGCGGTCATAGCCAAGCACAGTCATTAGTGACCACACCCAACCGGGAGCTGAAGAGCTGAGTCACTCTGTGTGTATTTGTGTGATGGCCAGCTTTTAAAAGTGCAGCATCTGTGAGTCAGCTCTCACCTTATTGCTCACTAAATGTGTTTCCGTTGCTTTCGTCTCACGTTGCCATGGAGCTGTTCCTGTCCCTGGCTTTTGTGTTCACGAGATGATTCTATTTGCAGCATTACAGTGCTCTCATTTGGTTAATCACCATTTTTGACTGATTGCTCCTGAGAAGTTGTGCCTTCTGCCAGTGCTTACCAAAAAATTATCTAATAGAAGTCCAGACCTGGAAAAAAAATTTACTGTGACTTTTTAAGTGTTTATAATTTAAAAACACAAATGATGATCACTGTAATTAGATTTATTGTGTCTGGGTCTGTCCAGACTGCTAAATCATGGGTTGTTGCCGACGCACAACTCAACTTATGTTCATTTATTATGATATAATTTTTCTCTAGTGAATTTTTTTTCCTTATAATCTGTGTAATTCAGTTTTTACATATTTGAGAGAATATAAGATCACATATAACTTTACTACTACTACTACTACTACTACTACTACTACTAATAATAATAATAATAATAATAAAAAGAGAAAGAATTATTCATAACTCCTCAAAGGTCCTGTTACATCCTATATATTCAGTAACTTACATACCATTTATTAGACAATAGAGGCTTTGTTAATAAGAAAAAGAGGCCCACTGTGTCTGTGTAAGTGTGTGAGAGCCTCTTGAGTGTGTCTGATTTGCCTGAATCCATTTCCGACATACCAGAATCAGATATGCGGTTTATGGTCTGGAGACAACCATAACTTCATATAAATTGTTATCAAGGAAGGAATACTTGAGAGGGTCCAGTATGGGTTGGATATGGGGTTTATAAACCTAGTATCTGCCAAAAGCTTTAAAGGGGCTGTTTGTAATATTAAGGGCCCTTTTTAGAGCCCTCTGCTGCCTGCAAGGTGAACTGCAATGTCCCATAAAACAGCTCTGACTCCAGCTCCTTTCATTAAACTATGTACGACGTTTGAAAAGGCATACTATTCATATTAAACCATAAACCATCACAGTATATAGTACTTCGTATGTAAGTAACGTGACATGTTAGCCTTAGGGTAAGTAACGCCCAAATAATATACAAAAATATCGTAAACTGAGATTTTTAAAGTACCTTCCCAATTACAAGCAAAAACTAAAGAATGAATTGATCAAACGTGTCAAGTACAGGTGAGTACATAGCATATATACATAATTTACAGAGCTAGCATAAACCTACAGCGTACAATGTTAGCAGACTTCAAAAGCAAGCATAATGCTGTATGTAAAATTCAAAGAATGGCACAGAGCAAAGAATCAACAAAGGATGAAACTAGTATAAAGCTGGAATATACAGAAGGGTGTCGGCTGTAAATTGGGTCTGACGTGATGGGCTCAAACTTTTATATTCTTCAAATATATCATCATTCCAGATCATCCAACCCTGCATCATATCTGATTGTCTTCTGGGATATCCTAAACACATAATAGAATATGAGTGTGAGAGACACACCCAGAAAACCAAAACATGTCCAGGGATATAACATGTACTACTTGGGCCAAATATCCAAGGCTGGAGGAGAGTTTAGCTGTACTTAAAGCTGGTCAGGTCATTTAATAACTATAATAACAGACCATTGTTCTGTACATGTTAAGCTCATCTTTGCACTGCATTACGCTTTTACCTAAAGGTTCCAAATAATGCTGCCACATTTACCTTTATAATAATAAATTCTTACTGTACATTATTTCAAAGTTGTGTAATCCTTCATCAGACCAAAATGTTAAAGCTGTCTTTGTCTGTATATGTGTTAAATACCTTGGGGGAGATGTACCTTAAAGTGTACCGTCAACTCTACATGTCTTAAATCTGTCATCGCTGAGCTGAAGGGACTTAACGGCACCTCTGGAATGCAGTCAGATACCCGGAGGCCCTACAAAATCCTTTATCCCAGTAATCTTATGGGTGAAATGATGTGAAAGTTTGTACCAACTTGCCCAATCTACAGACTAAGGGTCATTTTCAGATTCAAATTCAGCTTCAGATGGCAAAAGTTACATATATTCCGAGTCAGGTTATGAAAGTTGATTTTCTGCACAGCTCATTCAGATTATGCAAATTACCTACCTGCATGTAGTTCACATCACTAAGCTTGCCAGATTTGTCTTTAGTAAATGTCTCTTTTAGTAAATGTTAGAACGGGTCAGATCTGAAAAATAGAAAATGAGGACTGAATTATACAATCATGTACTAATTATCAAAGGTTAAGCATTAAAGTTAACATCAAAAAGGTGTATAGTATTTCCAATATACTGCTTCATGAATAGACCTAGTTGTAATTATCACATTTAATCACTGCAAATCTGGTTTAATTGAACAGTATGACTTTCACCCCTGTTATTCATCATTGTAAAATAGCACTTGATCCGGCAGATTCTATTGTTTTACATTTTATTTTTAAATCGTATGCCAGCAGATACTTGTTTGCACAATTTTGCTTGCATTTCCTTATTTGTACATCGCTTATTTGGAAATAAGCATCTGCTAAATTAATAAATGTAAAATTGAACCTTTACATACTAAGTTATGGTCATGACATCCTAATCCGTACACGGAATATAGACTACTTTATCATGCAATTGTTTTTATTTGTCAGAGTAATAAAATAATGCCAATATTTTGGATAGGTACACTCTCTGGTAAAGAAAGTGTGCCCACATTTTAAAGGATAAGCTTACCAAGCATTCATATGCCATGTCCAAAAGCAATATTCATGATTGTTTCTACGTACACTCATACTTCCATCAGTCTTTGCCAGTTTTCTGTGCTTATTTTTAAACAAGTAACTCTTGTAGTATTTCCACTCTGACCTTTAGAACAGCACACATTCAGGTTTATATGTGCGTAATGCTCAGAAACCGAGGCGTAATCATCATGGACATGGAAGTGTTGTTGCTTCCATTAAAGCAAGGGAATTTTTCTCTGTGTCTTTGTCTTTGAGCATTTTGGTGCTTGAATAAAGCATGCAGTCTCTTAATGTCCATAAACTCCTATTGTTGAACATGGGTTAATGATATCATTGAGCATACTGGCACATTGTTACCAGTAATAGTGTATTGTTAGCAGAGCTGATGCTAAATACTCTGATACAGTGTGAATAAAGAAAACTGAAATGTTAATTAGTTATCCTTATTTTTTTTTTAGGGTTGTTGATGGAATGCCTTTAGTGTTAACATCAACAAAATTAACGTTATTCAGGCACATGTGAGCCAATTCCACGTTGGGTTATCTTCGGCCATAAATTTTTCTAAAGACTCTTTGTTATTAATTACAGATAATGGAGTCTTTCTGGTGCTTTGCTCTTTAAAAGTCTTTTTGTAACTTTTCTCTCTGAAATAATCCCTTTGGCAGTCTTTGACTTTTTATTTGTTTTGAGTTTTTATCATGGAGGAAAGCACAAAGTTAGAAGTCCTTAGGATACATGACTCTCTAGACGTAGTGACTTGGGGTTTGTGCGAAGGCATCGAGTTATGTCCAAATTGAATGTTTGCATATAATCGTGCCTTTATTTTTTGAAGGAATCAAAACCTTTAATGTCTTACATATTCCATAATCCAGTGTGCCAGCCTGTATTAAAAGGTTTGTGGACAAATACACAGAGTTCTGTTACAGAGATTTTAATAATAGTAAATGAGGCCGTTTTCTAAACTTGTACTGTGGGTCATGTTTGGTGGAGGCGTGTCTTCCTTTCTTTACTTGCTTATGCCACTTGTGGACTTGTAGTTTATGAGGTTCCCTTTCAAGTGTTGTGGGGCTTATAATAGACCAGGCGCCAGTAGTGCATGGACTCTGATATTTCGTGGGTGTTATAAAGGTGATATGTGCCACTTTGCCAGGAGGTACTGCTATTGGTACTTAATTAATAAGGATTGCTTTCCTTTTGTACAAAGAACATAAAGGCACACACTGACCATAAATGAAATTTCAAACATCTGCCCTTGAGATCTCTGTATAGTATAACACAGATGTGCATATTGTTACCTTCAGTCCTTCTTCCATTTTGCCTCCTGTTTAAATGACTTATTTCCGTGAAAAGTACAAAGAGTTTGCATTTGCATTGATTCAGGCAGCACCCTAGAGAGCAAATGGTTACCTAAGGAAATTGACATGGTGCACGCTTTTCCTTTTATCCATTGTTGAATTGAAATTTAATTGCCAAAATTGTAAACATGAGAGGGGGAAAAAGGAAATAAAAACAATGACAAGAAGATGACTGTACTGATGCATTTTTTTAAAGTGTGGAATCTAACTCAGTTTTTCCATTGGTGCATTAGTATAAGTGATATCAACTGCATTGTTGTTGTTTTTCTCCTGTCTAGAAAACAGTGATGATGGGAATAGCAATGCCATTTTCAGACATGCAGGTGGTTTTTGTTGTGCTCTCTTTCAAAATGGAGTTTTTGTGGCTGAAATAGAAAAGCATCCTGATAGCATTGATTCATCTTAAGTAACCACTTTATTTTGATAGCACACTCTTAATGTGATCTGTACCATGGTGTACCAAGTGGCTTATCCATACCACAAAAGTGGCAATCTATTCAGCTTGGTAGGTCACTGTGGCAACTGACTCTACGTGGCTAACCATGCTCTGTGGCAGGTTAAGCTGAACCTAACAACACCGAGCATGTATAAAGCCTGCATTCTAACCAATCAGAGAGCTAGGAATTATGATTTGTGTCACTTTTCCCATGAAACTCTCTGCTCATTCTGTGAAAGGACCTCTACACCATATTAGACTTTTCAGGAAGAAACAGAATCCATTATGGACTCTTTTTAAACTAGAAACCCTATGTTATAAGGTTATACAGTGAACATTTAAAAGTTACACATAGAGACTATGCAAAAGATTAATTTAGGATTTTGAATGAAACTTTTCCATTCACTTACACGTCAATGGAAGTACCATTTTTCCTCAACCAAGATGCCTACTTCAATTTTGTTCCCAATGATCTCATAAAATTGACCATCAGCACAATTGGGACATTCTTATCAACAACAGTATTGGCTGTAGAGCATGTGACTTGGGTATGACCTTCCATGAAGTGGGTTTTAAGTTAATCAGAACTGATTGTTGTATAATACCAAGCAAACCTGATCAGACTTCAGTGAAAGTGTGGTGACCATTTTCCTCATTTCCTTTTTATAAACTATATTTCTTTACATTCCACTTTTATCAAGTGTTTCAGGAGTTATAGGACTATGTGCTATAGAACTGGAAATTAACTCCTCCTGTTCAAACGTTACCAGCAACTCAAACTAGACTAATCCACCCAAGCCTAATCCACCCAAGCCTTCCAAAGGAACACTTAAAATAGAAAAAGCTTGCCTGCCTCCTCTGCTGTGTGCTGTAGTATGGGAAGGAAAATGGGGGAATGATGCATTGTGGCCAAATCTTCCCTCGTTAGCTTTCTGGACCATCTGGTTTATACAGGCGTACATATGCTGCAAATATTTATAAAGGGAGCTGCTGTTGCTATTGCAGCTGCTGTGGTCTCTCTTAATTTAACATTCACTCAGTCATTCACTCACAGACTCACATCCAGAAAGCATTAGAGAGATTGTGAGATCGTGAGAGAGATTGTGCTTCACGAATGAGAGGAAGTGAAAGAGAAAGTCCTTCCTTGGTGACTTGTTCAGAGTTTGATATATAGAGTCAGATATACTATGTGCTTGAAGCTGTGCTTGAAAAGTTCTTAAGGTGCCAAAAAAAGCATCAACTGTCTATTTAAACAAAAACGCTGGCCTGTTAATTTACTGTATATAATTTAACAGCTTCCATTCAGTTTCCTAGATTCATTTTTCTCCACCTTTGAGAAAAGTAGTCAGTTATGAGCACCAAGAACCCAGTGGCCACAACAGTAATGCTAATTTTACAGCTATGGGTAAACCATTGGACAGAAAATGGCACTTCACGAGAATGTTTACAGAATCTGGCAGTGACAAATTCTCCCATGTGTGGCTTTATAATCTATATGTTCTTATGTTGCCACCTGCTGGTGGTAAATTTCACTAAAATCTGAGGAAATCTGTCTGCAGACTATAGAACGGAAAGAAAGACACTAAGGTGATGCTTTTGAGAGCCTGGAGCTTGATTCATCATGTGGCCATAGTGACTCAGTGATGTGGGTAGACTGCTTGAAACTCCCCACCAGAAGTTTCCATTCCCAGGCCGATAAATGACGAAGTAGGAGCGGGAGATCGGAGTCCAATTAGCTTCCAGTTAGTTTTTCCCTTCCTTGTTTCTCCTCTCTCTCCCTCTCTCTCACTTGAACGGGCAGAAATTGACTCACTCCAGTATTCCTGAAGAACACATATAGACGTTACCACCCTTGATTTTGCCAATAATGACTATTCCCAACTATAGCAGTCCTGCCTGCAGGAAATAAAGGCTACAGTCAGAAAGACGAAAGACACGACAAGCTATCAGGGCTTTTCTCAGTGTGTTACAGTTTTTTTGGGGTTTGAACATTAGGCTAGATGTGATGGAGTTTGATGATGGTAGATTCTTCATGGAGGATTTGATCCAACAGGGCCAAGGTAGGCACAATTTGACCTCTATATTCAAGCTGCATAAGTGAATCAGACTCATTCTCCATGAAACAACGTTTCAGCATTGTTTATTTAGCCTGGTGTTATGTAGTTGATTAACAGGGAATACTCTACATGGCATCTGATTCACAGTGCATGGTTAAAGGGATTCATTTTGTATATATTAAAACTACAGTGAATGTAGATTTTATCTGCATAAAGCAACCACTGACTATAAATAGGATAAATTCATCCATGTGTCTAGTATAAAAATGTCTAGCCTCAAATAAACACAGTGCATTCAGTCATCTAGATGTTGTAATTAAATCCATGTTGTGTATGAGACGTTGTCCAAAACTACTATGAGTAAACACTCTGGTATTCACATATGACCTTGACTTAGATAGTATGCTTGGGAAATGTTTGGCCTACTGTAGAATTCCCAGGCCTTAACCAAATATTAAGATACGTTTTAAAATATTTATCAGATCCCCACAGGCTCTGAGAGCTAAGGGTTCGTTAAGGGACCTCATGAAGGGGTAGGGGTATTGAAGGATCCATGGCCCATGGAACATGTGTCTCAATGCAAAGACTGGTGGAGAGTGTGAGGGTAGGGTGCCAGATGCAGACCAGTCTATCCATGTTTTTCACCTTCAATGGACCAAATAATAGAGCTTGAGGCATGCTTAGCACTGCCCACTGCTGCTTGAGAGGCTGCACATACACAATCATATCTTTGTCAGAAATTTACATAGGCCAACGTTTCCTTCATACTTTTTCCTAAAACGTCAAAACTTGAGGGAAAATCAGAGCATTTACCAGTGTTTCACAGTTAAGTGTATGTTGGAATCCATCCTGATTCCCCTTGTCACAACCAACAACAACCACAACCACAAAGAAAGTACTTTTCCACAGTGGAAAGCCATATGGAGCCATGCAGATGAATAAAACTCCAGTCCCCCTTTTCCTTCTCCCTCCCAATTTCCTTCCAGCATTTTCTTTTTTTTTCTTTCAGTTTGCCTACTGTACACCAATCTCTTGAGGTCAGATGTGCTAAATTGTCAGTGAGTGTCTGTTTCGGCTGAAAGGGATCACAAGGCTGCTGGGTACAGCTATGAACCTATGCTGTTGTTGTTGCCGTCCACGTCTAAGTGGTAGGTGGGCAATGGCACTTTCACACACCATTCGGTTAAAGCTGGGTAATGACTTGGATGCTGAAATAGAAATGCAGTGTGTTTTGGGGTAGTTCTGGGCAATATATCGATATAATATTGATGTCGTGGTAAATGATCATACGATACACTTATCTAAGATACCGTTGGTATGGTGAAGTATTATTTATTTATTTATTTATTTGAAACTTTTTTTTATAATTACAGATTAAATGGTATGGAATGGATGCCATTGATTTGATCTTTAGTTTTGTTGTAAACTTAATCTTTGTCTTTGCAGGCATTTAAGAAAAGTATTGTCAAACTCAGCTTAAGGTTTAAATTTTTTTTTTTTTTTTTTTTTTTTTTTTTTTTTTTTTTTTTTTTTTTTTGTGACAGTTTGTTTGCTAAATTATATATTGTGAGACACGAGTATTGTAGAAATGTCCTCAACTATCGTGATATGATGTTTTTGTCACATCACACAGCCCTATTTTGGGGCCTTGACCAACTAAGTGGGGGCAAATATTTAGTGGTGTATTCATTAAGGTTATTAATTTAGTGTATATTGACATGACAGTTGTTTTGAGGTCCTGTGAATTTTTGCATGATTTGATTAAAACTTTATTCACCAGTTTTTTTTCCAAAATATGGAAGTGTGTTATTAAAGACACTATAATGCACTGAAATGTGATGATGATGATTATTATTTCAGTTTTGTCCTTGTGCCATTTTTATTCTGCCATACACCACCATTACTGTTTATCTCTTGCAAACTAAGGAAGATGAAACTGACCCCACCCTTCAGGAGAGAGTGAGCTGTCCTCTAGAGGACGCCACTTTTGTTCTGTCCAAAACCAACTTCCAATTCAGACCTCAAGTATGGCTCAAGAATGGCTGACAACTCAGGCTTAATAGTGCCTTGTCATACTGCCAGTGCAGATCAGATCATATAAGGTCACCCTGCTGTCTTTCTCTTTGCCCAACTCTGTGTATATCTTTTGTTCAGTTCTGTATCTAATTCTCAATCTCTACTGTTACAATTTTGCGATAAAATTCAGTAACCTTCATTCAAATGAAGATTATACCTAGTAGGTCATTGGCTGTGTATGTGTGTGTGCTTATGCATGTGTTTTATGACAGTGTCTCAGATTGGTTGCATAACTACATACCTGTCTTGGATTCATTTCTGCTTTTAAACCCTTCTGTAGTCTCTTTCATGCCAAACATAAATCGAGTGAAATGTCATCTATTTGTGGCGGCATTATAACGGCTCTGTGTAGCAGTGACACCGCAGACTTTCCTCCCCAAGGCGACACTGGTGGTTGGTTTAATCAGCTCGGGATTGGGTTTCGTCCAGGTGTCTGCAGCAGTGTCACTTTCAAGCTTGTACCAAGTGTTGAAGCAAAACAGAACATTTTGTGTGCGGAAGGAGCACTGCTCACTGTTTATTAGGTTAACTTGGAAAGCAGTGCTTTTTATGATGTTTGTATTGCAGGGGTGTGTTTGTGTGTGATCGCAGGCGAGTTTGTGACATGGTGCCAAGTGAGTGATGATAATGTCAAGGATTTTCTGTCCACTCAGTAAATAAAGAGTGATCTGACAAAGTAGTGCTGCAATCCACTATACATTTTCGTATTGACTTTAATTGTTGCACACAGCTCTGATCATTTATTATTCCTAAGAACTGTAACATGATCTCCTTGAATAGTGTCTGTAAACTCTATCCCTCGGACAGACTGAATGCCCAGCTTTTTTGGGCTTCTGGGAAGTCAGGGCACATGTGTTTTTGGGTTTAGGCATAGGGAAGGAATTAACTGAGGGGAACAAATACAGTTGTTACATAATGAATGAGAAGCAAGGAAAGTGCCCAAATTAAGTTTAGGGAAATAGCACAAATAAATGGTGAGAGGGACAAGCAGAGTGAAAAACTCACCTTCTTTGAAGGACAGTTAGCCTGAAGTTAAAGTCGATGTACTGTTTTGCTCTGTCAGACTCTTATCAGAATAAAAGTCAAGCAAACCTTTGTGTTTATTTACTTGCAGGCACGTGATTGAGGACACAGTGAAAAAAAAAACCCTCATGCATTATTAAAGGAAACCTATGAGAGTCTGTGGAAGGACAAAGATCTTTGTTGTGTAGATCAAACAAAACCAGTAACATGGTATAGATGAGATCTGCTGTGTAAGACATAAGTGTGAAGAAACAAAAACAAGACATAATGCAAGAAGAGAGCTTTTGGATGAACTGAATAACGAGAAAGCAAGGGAGGGAAAGAGGGAGGGGAGGAAGTTAAGCCACTTTTGCCAGAGGACTGAGTCAGAGAGAGAGAGAGAGAAGGAGGGGGCAGCACAGGCACGCTCGGCTCATGTATCCAGAATAGATGCATCGTGCTTGCGGCGTTTAAAGTCCAGAGAGAGAACCACACCCCTCTCTGCCCACCCTCCTACCCTCTAGCCTCCCTCACCTTTCACCTTGAGCCTCGTTCTGCTGCGTGTAAACGCTCACCGGCAGACATTCTGTCTCAGGCCCAATGCCGGTGAGCCCCCCTGGAAACGTGTTCCCAGCCCTCGTGGTTTTGGGTCATATAGTCACGTTGATAGTCGTGTGGAATTGGAGGCAGCGGAAGAGGCAACTCGAAGAAGGTAAGACTGCGATTTTATAAAACGTTGGATTTGAAAAGTTCTGTGTGATAAAGGATTAGAATAGCTGCAAGCAGTTGGTCTTCTGACGTCGCTGGTGAGGTTCTCGTCTTGTATGCTTCTTCTCCCTATGAGTGACCACCCCTCGCTCTGTCTCTCTCTCTCTCTCTCTCTCTCTCTCTCTCTCTTTTCCTGGCATGCCGTACTGCGACACTTAACCCTATAAATGATGAGTGCAACCAGATGACGGTTTTAGGGGCGTATCCTTACAGTTGTATTCAGCTGCCTGTCAGCCTACATTACTAATATATTCATATCTATGCAGAAAAGAAAAAAAAAGACTTACGTTAATGCTTTTCAGTCCTTTGTGTATAGTGTTGGTTGAACTTTTGTGCTAGTTTGGACGCATACCATAATGAAACCTGGAAGCATGTAAGGAATGTTAATAGTCAGAGGCGTACACAGGATCCACCTGGTTTTGTTGCAGACGTTCACAGCTGTGTGCATAGTTAAGTTGACCTTTTAAAGGTTCTAGTAAAAGGATCAAATTGCTGCTGTCACATTTCTGTTTCAGACTAGGAGGGGCTTGGTCTTTAAAAAAAAAAAGTATTCAGCAGTTAGAAGCCACACCCTAAACGCAGGTGTTGGATGACAGGTGTGCTAATGTGTATACAGGTGTATACTCCTTTTCTGGTATGAATGGCATACAGGAAATAAAAAATTATACACTGTATATACTATGCTCTGGTAACTAGAATTTTAACACAACACTAAAATGTTGGTTTCTGAACACTTCACGATGCATCTATTCTGGATACATGAGCCGAGCGTGCCTGTGCTGCCCTTTCCTTCTCTCTCTCTCTCTCTCTCTGACTCAGTCCTCTGGCAAAAGTGGCTTATCTGCATTTGCATATTCTCCTGAGCCCACTCGCAGAAGTAAACCTGAATATCTTGTTTAACTGGCGAACAGATAATCGTTTATTCGTGGTCAGTAACAAAAAGAGGAATGTTGTTTGTGAGACAACAAACTCAAATGTCTTATGCTCGAAAGATGAGTGCCGCATTGTGCGATAATTCAAGCTAAATTCTACTATACACTGTAAAAAAAAATGACCCTGTACATTGTGTTTCAAAATAAATCAGAAAATTTATTTTGTCTAAAGATTTTGCAGTTACACTGCTTGTTTGAACTCTTTTATTGCTAAATGTACTCTTGAATTAATTTGAAATAGAAATCATAAGCAAAAAATCTAATAAATTGTGTTTATTAATGCATTTCTGAGTAGCTAGCTAAGTAACATTGATAGATAAGGATTTGAATTGGTGTTGGCTGGAGCTTACTATTATCTAGCTAAGTTAATGTTACCTCAAGTGCTAGCTGTTGTCCTTGATTGAAGATGTAATGATAGTCTTATAATCAGTATATAGCTTATATACAACTTATAATCAGTATCCATTTTTTATTAAAAAAAGTTTTTTTTTAATTTAAAATTTAATTAGCTACCACCAGCTACATTTAAACTACCTATTGAAACTTGCATAACCACTGTATAATTATTGCAGTATAGGTATACCGTATATCATGGTATAATGTGATGTCCTTTCAATTTTACTGTATTTACTGACTTATTCTGGTAATCAATGGTTCCTTTTTTAAACTAAATTTGTATTTGTTTTCAGCCACAACCAGTGTGCAGAAAGTCATGTACTCTATATAGCTCATGTTCAGTCTTTGTTACATCAGATTATATGTGACACAGTGTTTTTTCATACAAACATGTTCAATGCTGGTGTAATGGTTTGGACAAAATCCATACCTTTAGAAGACTTTTAACCGGTTATAAGCCTTTATAAGAATTATAGCCCCAATCATAATACAGTCCACTACTACTATAAATAATTAAAGCACTTTTATAGTAGCTGTAAAGTAAGTTGCATATAAATAATAATTTATAAAAATCCATCCATCCATCCATCCACCTTCAACCGCTTACTCCTTATCAGGGTCACGGGGAACCTGGAGCCTATCCCAGGAGGCATCGGGCACAAGGCGGGGTACACAATCACATACACACTCACATTCATACACTACGGACACTTTTGACACGCCAATCAACCTACCATGCATGTCTTTGGACTGGGGGAGGAAACCGGAGTACCCGTAGGAAACCCCCGACGCACGGGGAGAACATGCAAACTCCGCACACACATGGCCCCGACGGGACTCGAACCCTGGACCCTGGAGGTGTGAGGCGAACGTGCTAACCACTAAGCCACCGTGCGCCCCCTAAATAATAACATATTTATATATATTTATTTATTTATATTTAAACATTTTACAGTTTTAATTAAAGTTTATTCAATTTGATAAAACTATATATATATATATATATATATATATATACTGTATATATATATATATATATACATACATACATACAGTGGGGGAAAAAAGTATTTGACCCCCTGCTGATTTTTGTACGTTTGCCCACTAACAAAGAAATGATCAGTCTATAATTTTAATGGTGGGTTTATTTAAACAGTGAGAGACAGAACAACAACAAAAACATCCAGAAAAACACATCTCAAAAATGTAATAAATTGATTTGCATTTTAATGAGGGAAATAAGTATTTGACCCCTCTGCAAAACATGACTCAGTCATTACTTTTCATTTTCAATGCCCTGGCTGAGGGAAGGAGGTTCTCACCCAAGATTTGACGGTACAT
>JAFFST010054022.1:484660-504745 GCA_022414735.1 Noturus placidus
TACTTGTGTTGTCCTTGACTATTGTTTAAATTGGTTTGATGTTCCGAAACACTTAAGTGTGACAAACATGCAAAGGAACAGGAAATGAGGAAGGGGGCAAACACTTTTTCACATCCATCCATCCATCCATCCATCCATCCATCCATCCATCCATCTATCTTAGTCCACTTGTTATTTTAAAAAAAAAAAACCTTTTTGAACCGATATGATAAAGAAGATATTTTATCTTCCAGATAAAAATGCATTATTTAGCCTAATTCATGTTTATTGCAAATGAATGCAATATTGTTTACAAATTAACTTTTATATAAATAAGGAATTAATAGTGATACTTCTACATCAAGCCCCGGCAAATACTTTAACATGTCTAATATGTGATTTATAAATATCCTTATAACTATCCTTTTACTATGATACAAGTTTTATTAATGGTTAGGCGATGTGAATTGAATAAAATAGACCCATGTTTATGAAAGAAAAATAATGTTTGTTTTTTTCTCTGTGGCTTACGAATGCTTTCTAAGGGAAGCTCATTATTAAAGCTACATTTAAAACTATAACACAAATTCTGTGTTACGGAATTTTACCAATGTTAAAAGCTAATGTTAAATTTGATCCGTTTGTTCAAATAGTGTGCATCCATGTTTGAATAATTGAATCAATAAATAACACATCTATTAACAGCTGATGAAAACATTATAAAGTGAGATTGTTGAGATGTGCTACGAAAATGCCTTGACTATGAATTTAGTTTAGTTTTTGTTTTTCTTTCCAGCTGAGTTATTGTCAGCTTTGCACTTAAATCGATTAAACGATTAGAAAATAAATAGTTAGTAAAAAGCTTATTCTGTTATGGTTTATTATTGTTGTTCATGGATAGTTATTAATCACTGCCTCATGGTATACGATGCCAGTACACTATTCTCTCTATCTATATGCCTCGATCTATTACACATCCTTATTACATTTTTCATGTCTTCATTCTCATAAATCCCAATCTGTTATGCTCTTACTCATGTGTTATGAACATCTCTCTTTCCTTTTCTCTGTCTCTTCATTACAAACTCTCCTTTTTCTGTCTCCATCCATCTCCATCAGCACTGGAAAGCAGAGGTAGGTCGAGTGTTTGAACCGAGTGCTGACTGATCCTCAGCTGCATGGATTGTGATTAGTCTCATGCAACTTAAGCTCACACGTCTCCCTCTTGTGTTCTTCTGTATTCACTGCTTGAGCCTCTTTGCAGAAGAAACAGGGTTTTTAAGAGTTTATGTAGTAATTTTAGACCTTTACAGATTATTCTCTCAAAACGCTTAGAGTGGAGATCTTTCATTTAAAAACTAAAAATAACTCATGAAAATAACTTCAAATCAAACACCGGCCAGTAATCTGAGGATAGATCTATAATAATTATCTGCTATAATATCAGTGCAATGAGTGTTGATTAACTCTTTCTTCTGCAGCAGGCTTTTAGCAATCAATAGAAGCAGGCTTTGACAGGAAATCTTTCAGTTGTATTGTTATTTTTCCCCCCTGTGAGTTTACTGACACCAAATAATAAAATAGAGATCCACATTATTAACACATTTAACACTGCCTAAGATCTTCCGGTTGATTTGCCGTGCTGTGTTTTGTCTTAAATCCATGATAGGACAGGCTTGTGACCTGCTGGTTATACAACCGCCGCCTGCTTTGATTTGATCTGAACATTGAGATGCTATCTGAATAGGACTGGTTCATAATAAGTATACACATAGTGTATAGTGTATAGTGTCATGTGACATGACAGAATATTAATCCATGCAATTTTTAGACATAGATTCCTCAGAACAGACTGTTAAGCGTTTTAGGTCATCTGACTCTTTAGACCACAAATTCCTTAGAATTAATTTGTTCAACACTTATTTAGAAATGTTAGTCTAAGAACGTTTAGAACACAAATTCATCAGAATAGATTGTTAAGGTTTTAATGACAGGATATTTGTTAATCCAATTTGTTAGGATATGAATTCCTGAGAAGTGAATACTAAAGTATTTCCAAAATTATTAGGTAACTGTTTTATTGGAAGGCTTTCCACCTTAGATTATATTTAATATTATAGGCATTGCATAAATGCACTTTAAAGCAATTCTGGAGGATATATATATATATACAGTATATATATATATATATATATATATATATATATATGTGTGTGTGTGTGTGTGTGTGTGTGTGTGTATGTACAGTATGTATGTATGTATGTATTTTTATGAAGTAAACCTATGTGACTTTTACTTTACATTAACGTGAGACTGGTGTGCTGTTAGTGAAAACCTATAACTTGAGAGGATACGAATTAAAAATACAGTTTACTTATCTAATCTTATTTCATAGAACAAAATGTGTTCTTCAAGGCTTTCTTTAAGGGTTCTTTGGATATTTAAGATTTCTAAGCTTGTTTTCGGAACTTTTTCTAAAAGATAAATACTCTTTTGTAGACACTTAAAGGATTATTCCATCGAGACATTCAAAGAAAGCTTACATTTTGAAGAGTTTATGAAATAAACCCTCTAAAGCGTGCCATAAGCATTTTTAAAATAAATTCTGCAGTATTGATTTATAAAAGAGTCCCAAAGAACTATAATGTTATGAAGCGCTATCAATACTTAATGTAGGTGTCATTCAGATAGCTATTATATGTTTGACACAGCGCTGTTAAATGATCAATTGTGATTAATTAATTAACTTGCTGTAACAGCAGCTCAGACAGTAGTTCCACAACATATTAATGTGCTCATTTGAATAGTTATTGTTTACATAGGGACAACTTACATGGGGACTTAAAACAGGCTTTTATAGCTGTTCTAACATAGATGTTTATCTTGTTTTATGGATGTTCCACAGCATAAAATATAATTATAAATGGTTCAAATGTATTCCATATTGTTCTGTAAATTAAAAAAAAAGGAATTGTTGGCAAATTGCTGTGGTATAAGAGGAATAAACACTTTGAAGTGGTAAAAGTAATTCTGCTTTGTACTGGGCCACCTTCATACCACATTGATGATTGTTTTCCTGTAACCGCAGCCCTGTCATGTTTTATTCCTTTCCTGTAACCTACTCAATTGAGTTTTTTTTTTAAAGGTAAAGATATTTTAGGTTTCAAATAAAACTAAATCACAAATACGTAAAATGAATTTTATGAAACAATCTTAATAGTACATCATCAAAATTTGTAACTTATTTCTATATCTGAATGTTTTTAACCCCAGGCTCAGAGGCACATCACAGACCTGTACGAGGACCTGCGAGATGGCCACAGCCTCATTTCCCTGCTGGAGGTGCTCTCTGGAGAAACACTGGTGAGTCCGTTAAAACACTGAATTGTTTCCCACGGACAAACTATATTAAAAAAAAAAAAATTGATCTTGCATCAGATATGCATCCTGAAGCCAAACCTCTTATGGATATGGGTACCTGCTTTTGCACCTCTTTCTCCTCCTACTTACTTTAGCAATATGTCCTTTAATAAACCCAATTCCTCCCTTACTCACAATAGCCGCATGATAGTAAATATTTAACCACCAAACTTCATTTAACCTACACTTAATTAACTGCAGTTGTTAAATTCCATTAACATTTTTGTTCTCCAGGTTTTTGCATGTGTTGACTTTATACATTTGAGACATTCAGGAACACAATTTTGAAAGCCCAGTTGAATGACATCTACTTTCACAGGTTTTCTTGTGTTGCGCATCTTTTAACGTGTTAATGTTGTGTTTTCTGCCTCTGTTTCAACTCCCTGCACTGGTTTTGCCACCCCTGACCTTTCAGTTTTCTACTTGGCTGACCTCTGCCCTAACCTTGACCCCTTTGCCTTTGCCTCTTCTCTTGCGATGCTCTTGCTGGGGTAGCCGAGGGAGCGTGATGTTGTCAGGAACTCACGGTTGGTGAGTGGGTCTAGAACCTTCCGACTCGCCTCCTCAGGGGGTCTGGCATGCGTCACTCCCAGGTTTACCTGGGTTGTGCATGATGTCACTTCCTTTGTCTTGTGTCTTGTTGTGAATGTTCTTTGCCCCGTGCAAACAATCCGGATCAGTATTAAATAACGTTTGGCCAGTCTGATCAAGCAGGCTGGGTTTGCAGATATTATGATCTCTGAGAAAGTTTTGTATGCTTTCTGGAAGGTTATATTATTATCTATACATTATTTAAAGATGGAGTTGATTGAACTGGGAATCTATAAACTAAGCAAAATGTCCTTCAGGCCAAGCAAGGCCAAATGTTTGTGATCACATGAAATTGTAATAATAATTGAATTAGACAATACTTAGTAAAAAGTGAGAGATAACAGTCAAAAGTATACTTGAGTTAAAGTGTCTACTCTTTTAAGTATTCAAGTCCTGAAATTTGAAATCAAGATATTTCCTGCCTTTTTTATTTTAGTATGGTCTAACACTTTCAAATTCATAGCTATTTGCACAATTCAATTCATGTGCAAAGTTCAAAAGGTTAAGGTTAAAGTTAAGGTTGGGACAGGGTTAGCGTTCATACCTATTCTTTACGGCTTCCTTTGTATAAAATAATCCGATCACATCATCCTCTGTTGTTTGAATTTGTACAAATATTGCATGAGATTTTATTATTATTATTAGTAGTAGTAGTAGTAGTAACATTATAGTAAATATATGAAGTATATAGGTAACATTTAATATATGACGAGTGAGTGAGATGTTTTAAATAGGTTTAGATCTGATTGGGCATTTCAAATATAGAACTTGGTATATAGAGAAACATGATTATTTGGATGTATAGACAAAGGAGAAGAAAGAATATTTGAGTCATGATTTTTGAGATTCATTGCAAGTATTTTATTACTGAAGCTCTAAATGAATATTTAGTAAAAAGCATGTTTGAGTAAGTGCAGAAGCATTAATTAAAATTATACTAGATTCTTTATAAAATCAAATTAATTCAATTCTATGAATATAATGATGTTGCAAATCCATGGTGAAATTTGCTCAAGGTTAAATAGTACTGTACTGGTATATATTATCAGCAATATTCAATTAGTGATTATTGCAACGTTTATGTTTCATTTTTATACATCACCTCATGTATAATACTACTTGCAGACATGTAGTGAATTAGTTATAAGTGACATCATACACTGAAAGCAGACAGGAGTCTGGCTTCTCAGGTTTGACTGGCTGTACATTTGGTTACTGTCATGAGTGCCAGTGCATGGTCTGGACTGTATGCTAGTGCATTCCCATCTCAAATGTTCCAGATGGCTTCTCATGCATTGCATAGTCACTGTGGCATTATACCCAATTCACCTTAGAGATGTAAGTTGTTAGGTTGTATGGATATTTTTAAGAATGGAAAAATGGAGATTATTTCATTGTGGACATTACTTATTCATGTTTTGATAAATTGATTGAATGCAGATTGATAGGTAGGATAAGGGATTTGACTATTATGTGTAGTGTACTGTTATGTATATAAATAGTAGTTTACCTTGCAATGCTTGTCAAGTATTTTGGGGCACCTTATTTTACTTTTTTATTTATTTATTGATTGATTGCATTTCCAATCAAATCTCTGCAAATATTTTGCAACAAAGTGGCTTGTCACTTTTTCACCTGACGTTACCCAACTGAGATGCAATGGTAGGACTTGAGAAACTTTTGACAGGAAGTGTATGGTTCTCAAAATTCACTTAGCTTTTGGAATCATTGTAACAATAATATACAGTTTTCCCAAATCTAAGAGGCAAAAATGACCAGATTTCATTTGGTCAAACTGTAACCACTCATTTTATTTAACATTGACTCTTAATCAATGATTTCCACTTCTGCTCTGATCTACTCTTTATATTTTTTATCCAACAGCCCAGAGAGAAGGGTCGCATGCGCTTCCACAAGCTACAGAATGTCCAGATTGCCTTGGATTTCCTCAAACATAGACAGGTACAACAAATGCTGCATTCTTTTTCTTGGATTATTTACATTAAATTGTTCACAGATTAGTTTATTATTATTATTATTATTATTATTATTATTATTATTTTATTTTTTACATGCATTTATGTAAAACCTCACACACCTCAGTTCCTCAGGACTGTATTTTATCTTTTGATCCAGGTCAAATTGGTGAACATCAGGAATGATGATATAGCAGATGGAAACCCGAAGCTGACCCTTGGGCTAATATGGACCATCATCCTTCACTTCCAGGTATGGCATGATCTAATGTAATACTCACATACTATATGCTGTGTTTGATTGTAATTAAGTCTGCTAGTCTGGCCCTGTTCCCTCTTCCACTCTTTCCAACAAACATGAGTTGTGTAAAGTTGTGGTGGCGGGGCGGTTGTGGCGCAGGTGGTAGAGCGGGTTGTCCAATAATCGTAGGGTTGGCGGTTCGATTCCCGGCCCGGATGACTCCACATGCTGAAGTGTCGTTGAGCAAGACACTGAACCCCAAGTTGCGCCCGATGGCAAGTTAGCGCCTTGCATGGCAGCTCTGCTATCATTGGTGTGTGAGTGTGTGCGTGTGAATGGGTGAATGAGACACAGTGTAAAGCGCTTTGGATAAAAGCGCTATATAAGTGCACATTTGTATTTACGATTTACTAAAGTTATTTGCTTCATCTGGAACATATATCTTCCCAGTTCATTTCTACATATGGATCCTGTGTAAACATCCTGAGTTTTTCATTTTTCTCACTGGTTAGACTAAAAAATTAAATTAATATAAATAAAAGCCACTTGACTTGACTAAACAGATCTGAAGCAATGAAAGCTTGATTTTATGCAATGCAATGCACACTGAAGTAAACGTTGCACTAGTTCAATTGAAGCTCTGTGAAAGTTATTCATTTTCAAAATGGGGCAATTGCTGCTTTTATCCATTGGAATGTAGTCGGTTATACACTTGGTTTCTTTAGTGATAAAAAAAAAAACACTTTGAAGTTAAAATAGGCCTGCAGAGGATTGTGGTTTGAGGCAGTGTCCATCCGCCTCAGTGACTCAGTGTTCCCTGTAAGGAAGAGGGTGTGGGCATATTGGCATGGCAGTTTGATGATTCATAAGACTTCTGATTTTTATTTTAATGATTGTCAACTAGGGGATAAGAGAGCCATTGTCTATTCTTTATTATTTCCTGTGCTCTCATATTTTTAATACTTTTTTTTTCATCCTGGCCTCAACTCACATGGCATGGGTGTGGTGTAGTCATTGTATTAGCTGGGCTCTTGCTGTAAATGCTGTAAACGAATTTAGTTTGCAGAGATAAACTTCTCATACAATTGGTATGAAAATACTGTATGTCAGTTACATCTGCTGCTGAAGGTCTGATTAAATCACAAAACCACACTGAACATTGTGTCATTAATCCTAATCATTCCTGTATAAAGGCATATGTTCTCTATAGAAAAAAAAGCTTCTTTGGTGGATGCTGGCATTGTGCAGACGTGAGATGAACGTTTAGTTGAAAAAGCTGAAGTGAAAGGATGAAGGATGTTTCCATCCTGTCTGAGTCATGGTGTAGACGACTGACTGCCAAACTAACCAACTTCCCTAAATGCCAACCTAAACCGACTTCCCTAAGCTCCCCAGCTACACATTTATAGACACGCTTATAAAAGACCAATGTGGTGTCAGTCGAAGCCTGGGAGCAGTGATTAATCTAAAAGGGAAATCCTGACTATGAATCACTACAAAACCACAAAGACACACACAACCAATAGCCTAAAAGATGAACAACACCCTGATCATAAGACTTTTTTTTTTTTTTTTTGCGAATCGCATGATCACTAGGTGCCATATTTATCCTAGCAAGCAACAAGAACTAGGGTGTCATTATAGGATATTCTTTATCTGTTTAAGGATAAACCATTGAATATTGTGCACTACTATGTAATCCAGAACAAAGTGTAATCAAGTTACCATCAATTTATGCTTATCATATGTAAAAAATGGTAAATGGCGCACTTATATAGCGCTTTTATCCAAAGCGCTTTACACTGTGTCTCATTCACCCATTCACACACACACACACACCAATGGTAGCAGAGCTGCCATGCAAGGTGCTAGATTGCCATCGGGGGCAACTTAGGGCTCAATGTCTTGCCCAAGGACACTTCGGCCTGTGGAATTGAACCGCCAACCCTACGATTAGTGGATTAGTGGACAACCCACTCTACCGACTGAGCCACAGCCGCCCCTATATTTTCACATGTGGCTGCTATGTCGATTCTGAAGTCACAGATTTGAAACCTTTGGAATATTTGACAATATTGCCATTATATCGAAAATTAAAAATAACAAGCCCGTAAAGGCAATGTTTGAATGTGTTTCTGAAGCTTTAATAAGAACAGTAATTTCAACAAAACTGCATCTTTTAGAAAAGACAGCAATATTATAATGCAATGAATCTTAGTTTCTGTTTATGTTTCTTCTCATGAGGATTATGTAGTTTTAAAAGAGAGGGTAGGCTTAGATAGGAAAACTTGAAGTAAAACATGATGGTGCATGCTATTAGGAAACTTAATCAACCTCAAGGTGAAGTGATGTAGCCTGAAGTAATCTCTCTCTTCCTCCAGATCTCAGACATACAGGTGAACGGTCAGTCCGATGACATGACTGCCAAGGAGAAGCTGCTGCTTTGGTCTCAGCGCATGGTGGAGGGATACCACGGCCTGCGCTGTGACAACTTCACCACCAGTTGGAGAGATGGCAAGCTTTTTAATGCTATTATCAACAAACACAGGTGAGAACGAGTTCAAGGTACTTTTTGTGATAATCACAACTCTGCATGCATACTTTAAAAATGTACAATTAAAATAATATTAAAAAAAGACCAAATATTCCAGAAGGCACTTTGTCCTTTAACATTTGCTGAGCAACGTGAATTTAGACAGCATAATATTTTATTGGTTGTACGGATTTAAGAAAAAAATCATAAGTTTACAGAAAAAAAAAATCATGGTATGACACACAAGAGACAACAATCCAAAACTAGGAAGTCTAATAAATATAAATTTAAATAAATATCTACCTTTGCAATGAAATATACACAATTCAAATACATCCATAAATACAGTATAGTGCAAAAGTCTTGCTAAAGGCACGTGCAAAGAAATGCTGTAGAACTAAGATGACTTCGAAAATACTGAAATTCAATGTTTCTATTTTTTTAATGTTACATTAAAAATACTATAAAGAGCAGTAAATAGTAATAAATGAAACAAAGACAGTACTTGGTGTGATGGCCCTTTGCTTTAGAAAAGAAGTTAGTAGTCTCAGGTAGAATTAGTGCAGGTTTATAAGGAAATGAGCTGTATGTTTAACAAGCATTTTGGAGAATCTGCCATGGTTCTTCTGGAGACTTTGACTGTCGCACTTGCTTCTTATTTTTTGCAGCAAAACCCAGCAGCCTTCATTGTGTTTTCTTAAAACTGGTCTCTTAAATAATATGCTTTCTTTACTGACATACAGACATTTTTCTGCAACATTTGATTTTGTGCTGGAAAACTAATGTTTGGAAATCTAACATGTTTTTGTTCTGACTCGATAATGTAGAAGGCATAAAATATATATTTCTATAACAAAGTTTACACTAAAAAAAAGACTTGTGCACAGTACTGTATATCACATTAGCGTGCTGCTACAATATCTGAAAAAATTCAGATAGACTTTCAAAGCTCTTAACATAAAGGACAACTGCCTTTTTGCTGCAACACAATGCCTTTTGATTTGACTCGATGGTTATGCAAACTATAGGATCCAGCAAAATAATTTCACACACATGATACCCTCAGAGCATCCAAGTCTCCTGTGTGGTCTTACAAATTATCTGTCCTTTTTTTTTTCATTTTTGTACTTTTGGACAAGATGCATCTTGCTGCACTTGAACATGAAATAGTATATGCCTGACATGCAAAGTGTTGGGTATACTCTCTCTCTCTACCTCTCTATCTCTCACACATTCGCTACAACATCATATTAAATCATGTGAGGGATTAAAGGAAAACGTGGAGGGTGTAGCATATACAAGTGCCAAGTTTTCCCAGAGGCTCTGATTTTAATACCCTGCATGTGCTTACATAGCACATGCCTGTGCCTCAGGAGAAATATCTGCAGCTCATGTTCCCAGGTTTTTTATTTCTTAAATATAGACACAGTGCATGTATTAGCACTTTTACTTCAGTTGTGTGCTATTCTGTTATCAAGAAACATTAGTAGACGGTCTGATAGTACCAAATGTTTGACAATGGAATTAGTGCAGAGATCATTTACATGAAAAAAGAGGATATTCTCTGAGTAATCTTTTGGACAAGCAAGAAGGAAGACAAGCTTGGATATATCCACTGCACATCCAGCAGCGATGTTCAGCCTGAAGAGGAAGCATCGCACAAGGAAAAGGCTCAGTAGCTCGTCGAGCAGCACTCATGGCTCTGTTAGTGAACTGGATGATCGGGTGGTCATGCTATGTGAAAACATGCCCTCTGGGGGATCTCTTGACTCTGAGTCGCTAAGTCCAGAGGCTCGGTCCAACTTTGGCTCTCGGATTGGAGAGTTTGAGCTAAGCATGGAGCGACGGCTTTCTCCTGGGAACAGGGACAAAATGTCTTACCGAAGGGCATATTATACTGAAGTGGTACCTGCTGGGATGCAAACGCATTACTACTACACCCAAAGAGGCAATCAAGTGTATGGATGCAGTATGTTACTTCTTAGAAATGATGGGCTGTTGTTGGGTGTAATTGCAGATATTTTTTCACACCATGTGAATATTTGGAGCGCAAAAGCGTAGCTAAGTTAGTTGAAATTATGATCTAGGCCTATTGCAAAACTTATTTAAGACAAATATACAGGCCCTTTGATTAACATTAGACTTTCTTAATAGATATTGGCAGTATGAAGTGTCATTACACTGCAGTATAGAGAATGTGGGACACTTTTGGCTAGATTAGTCCCTTGCAATTATTATCTTGAAAAAGCTGCATGTTTGAACTGTGATATCATTAGCTATCATATGCTTATGGCTATAGGTTGTATTTTGCATAATTTATCATTTGAAATATTTGAGTGCTCATTTCACATTTTGATCTTCAATGAAACACTTCTGCTTTGAAATTGCTAAATTCTTCATATTTACTGAAGGTGGAGCGTGTAGGTGCATGCTGTTTATAATCTTGTCTAGTTATTGTCTTTTTGGCAATGTCAGTGAGCATTCATATAATTAACAACCTATGTACCTAAACCAGATTTGACCAAATCCCAGGAGAAACTTTGAACTAAGTTCAAGGTGGTATCATGAATAGAGCATTGGAGAAATACCTAACCAAATGTAACACATAATATATTCCAGCTGTGTTTACCTGTATTCAGTTTATTAAAGTTTCATCCCTTGTTTTCAAAGACATGCCTAGCATGCATTTCATTCCTTGGCAGCTGTTGGGATTCCTGCTTTCTGCTAAAGCCTGCTCTGACATGGTTCATCACATGTGTGTGCCTTAGGCCTAATCTGATTGACATGAGTAAGGTGTACAGACAGACGAATCTGGAGAACCTGGAGCAGGCATTCAGCATGGCAGAGAGAGAGCTGGGCGTCACCCGTCTGCTCGATCCAGAAGGTAAACTTATTCGTTCCCTGAGGCTGAGCAATTTGTTTTATACACCCTGTTCTTTTTTGGCACACATTTCCTTGCCTGTAGGAACAAAATAAATGATTACAAGTAAAATAATATGAGTAGTATAGTGACAAATTATATTTTTCTTTTAATGTCATAATCCTAATTGTTAAAATGAACAAGAGTTGCTCAAATAATCTGTAAAGCAGATGGAGGTCTGCACCTAAAATATGGGCCAACACACATCTGTTAATAGACACCAGAATAAGTAACACATTATTGTAATTGCTTGGCTGGCTAAGGAACTAAAAAGCTGTGTGCAACACCACATCATTTGTGCACATTTGAAAGTAGCTTGGTTAGCTTTCGTTGTGTTGTTCATAACTAGCAAGCCAATCAGGCTCGCTAAAAAAAAAAAAAAAAAAAAAACAAAAGCACTTTACAACACCACATCATTTATGCAAATAGAGAGAGGAATTGTAGTGCAGGGAGATCAAATTATGTTCATAACTAACTAGCCGTATTATAGTCATGCCGACTAGCATGCTAGTAGCAGCTCCATATCAATTCTACACATTGGGTGCTACTTCCATGTGTGTTTCTGTGGTTTTTTTCATAACTAGCTAGCCATATCTCAGTCAAGTTGAATCAAGTCAGAAAGCGGTTTGCAACACTATATCATTTATGAATAATGGAGAGTAGCATAGTTAGTAAAGTTGAATTGTGTTGTTCGTAATTAACTATCCATATTGAAAGCAGTTGATAACACATTATTAATGTAAATGGAGAGTAAAAATGTAGCTTAGTTATCTAAAGTTGTATTGTTTATAAGTATATAAGTCATAATGTAGTCAAGCCGGCTAACAAACTATAAAGTAGTTCATAACATCACATCATTTGTGCACAATGGAGAGTAAAAACCTAGCTTTTTTAGCTAAAGATACGAGGTATCAACTGTAAGCTAGTCAAAGTTATGCTATTCATGTAGGACTGGGATTGTGCCTATGCTAATCATATTATTTTAAGAACATATGTAGCACGTCAGGATATATTGGACCATGTATCAGATTAAAGTGTGTATCTACTAGATGGCCTTCTACTGATAAAGCACAATGTGTCTGAATATTTGTATTTGAATGTCACATTCATGTGATACACTAACTCTGACTAGAGACTCACGTGTAATATAATCAGTGTTTATATGTGCTATTATTTTACACCCTAATTAAGCCAGGGTGTTGTTTTTGTTTCCTCCTGTTGAGTAGATGTGGATGTGCCACACCCTGATGAGAAGTCTATCATTACATACGTCTCCTCCCTGTATGATGTCATGCCAAGAGTTCCTGATGTACAAGACGGAGTTCAGGCCAATGTGAGTCTCTTTTTAATACAGAAAGAAGATCAAATTCTGCAGAACGTTCAATTCATAAAGATTAAGTTCACCAGTGTGCTTATTATTCATGTTCATCCAGTTGGTTCAAATCAGACATGTAAAGAATAAAAGATGACTGGAAAATAAAACCTGGTGTTAAAGGAAAATAATCAACAGCGGGGTTATGCGTTACTAACCCAAAGATTATTACATTTTTATATGAATTCAAGAACAGCAACGTCATTGTTTTTGTTTGTTTATAGTTACATTTCATTTTGCAGAACATCCATTAAACAAGTTAGTTCCTGTGATCACTTCGATTATAGCAGCTATAAACCGTCCTTCAGTCATCAGCCTCCATTTTTTTCTTTCTCTCTTGAAGTTCAGACAAAAAAAGATTGTTACAAAGCACTGACAATTGAGACTACGGCACTAAAATTGAACCAAGATGAAGTGTAATATAAAATAAATTGAGTCTCAGAAATAAATCATTAATTGTGTTGTGGGACAGGAGCTGGAACTACGCTGGCAGGAGTACTATGAGCTGGTCACCATGCTGCTGCAGTGGATCAGACACCATATCGTTGTGTTTGAGGAGAGCAAGTTCCCCACCAGTTATGAAGAAATTGAGGTCTCTTACCAGCTCAATAAGACACAAACCTGCATGTGACATACACCTACAGTTGCATGCGAATGCTCTTATTGTATTGTATTATTACACAATTATGAGTTGCTATTCATTATTCACCAATTTTAAGTATCGCATAAAAATGCAACTAAATAGTATGATTCAAACCCTCGATTTTGATATTCCAGGTCCTTTGGCGCCAGTTTCTCAAATATAAGGAGACAGAGCTGCCAGCAAAGGAGGCTGACAAAAATCGCTCTAAACATATTTACAAGGCTTTTGAGGTAAATATTGCCTAATACAGCTTGTGGCCAGTCTAATAAATGAACATATTATGCTTAGATCATGTAAATCTTTACATGGCAGCATTTACAGTGCATTGGTGTACAAGTGTTACATATTTTTGTAGTGTTATAACCTGGAACTGAAATGGATTTACATTTTATATTTACATTTTATGGCATTTGGCTGATGTCTCATTTATACAACTGAGCAGTTGAGGGTTAAGGGCCTTGCCCAGACTCACAATCAGTAGTCTAACGTCTTAACCATTAAGCTACCACTTCCCCTAACTCGTATTATATGGCTTTCGTTTGCTTTTCATACTAATGCCTTCCTTATTTGGTTCCTTGACCAACTGTTGTGTTCTTTTTTTTTTTTTACTTGGAAATAGTTTTGCAAACTATATTGGTTCCACTCCCACTTGGTAACAGCTGTTTTGTGTGTGAATTCATGACATATCATGAGTCCATTTCAATTCCAGGTTGTTGTATTGCAAAATGTGGCAAGGGGTGAAAACATACACAAAGCAAAATATGTTAATTGAACATCTGTATCTGTATGATATCATGTAAATGGTAAATGGTCTGTACTTATATAGCACTTTTATCCAAAATGCTTTACACTGGGTCTCATTCACCCTTTCACACACACACACACACACTAATACACCAATGGTAGCAGAGCTGCCGTGCAAGGCGCTAACTTGCCATCGGGAGCAACTTGGGGTTCAGTTTCTTGTCCAAGGACACTTCGGTAGGTAGGTAGGTAGACAGACAGACAGACAGACAGACAGACAGACAGACAGACAGACAGACAGACAGACAGACACACTCACTCACTCACTCACTCACTCACTCACTCACTCACTCACTCACTCACTCACTCACTCACTCGATCGATCGATCGATCGATCGATCGATCGATTGATCCCCAAGGGGAAATTCAAGGTCCCAGTAGCTCAAGACATCACACACAGTACAACATACAATACAGTATAAACAGGATGTTAAAAATGACTGATAATGGGTAGGTGGAATCATGTGGGCCAGGAATCACCAACCCTACGATTATTGGACGACCCGCTCTACCACCTGAGTCACAGCCACCCTCCGTTGCATAAAAAAAATGGTCTTTCAAATGATATGATTATTAATATGTTAACATAGCATATGTATGTACAGGATGCAGTGCAGTCTGGTCAGGTTAAGGTTCCACACGGTTACCACCCCATCGATGTGGAGAAAGAGTGGGGTCGACTCCACGCTGCCATACTTGAGCGCGAGCGACTGCTCAGAAACGAGTTTGAACGGTGAGATTGCCAATTTATACACACAGTATCTTCTCATCACGCTATGAATATCAATCTCTAATGAAGAAACTGGTGCATCTCTCAGATTTTTAGAATAACCTTACACTTTTTACATCTTAAAATAATGCCAACTAATTGGAAAATGGCAGAATCAAAGGGATCACTAGTTAGGAAAATATATGCATGCATGGTAACACTGGGAACATATTTTTAAAAAATATTTGTCACGAGCTTTATTAGTTTCCAGTGCAGTGCCTGTGTTTATAATAGATAAAATTATCATTTGGGTTAAAGTTGACTAAGCTACAAATACAGATTAGTTACAGACTAAACTCTGTTTGCTGTCCTTGCAGTAAATTTGATCCACATCCACTTTCTATCTTTCAGAAACTAGAATGGGAATGGAATTGTCTTTATTATATAATGTGCAAGCATTTTAATATTCTTCAGTCGCCTTTAACAAGGCTAGTAAAACACTGTTGGCTTTTACAGTGAAGACAGCAAAATGGGTTTATTCTGTATATTCATTGTAAGCATGTCATTAAATGTGTTTTTAGCTAATCAAAATAAATAAGCACCACATTTTAGAAGAGCCCCCTCCCTTTTTTTTTTTTTTTTTTTAAATCACAAGACAGTGTGTCTGCTGCTGCTTGTGAGAAAGAAACTAGTGTAGATGTCAGAAAGGGATAGAGAGCGAAAAAGAAAGCTCAGGCTGTGCCACAGCGCTGAGGACAAAATAAGAAGCACGGTGACACGGTGTTGTTAGTCATGGCGTTTCTGAACTACAGCCATGGACTGGAATATCTGTTTCGCAGGAAAAGGGTGTAAGTCTCTAAAGGTATATGTGTTGTAGTTATTGGTAATCAGAGGGCTGTTCTGTAAGATAAAGAATGGTTAAAATATTAACCCCATTTTCGTCTGTCATTATCTAAGCTTTATAACATGCTGTTATAGGAACCTAATAAACTATGAGTCAGTAACAGTAATTCCACTTTGAGTCAGGCCGGACAACACTACCCTGTCGTCTGTTATTTTCCTATAGCAGCACAACCTGCCGTGAACACCACGATCATGCATGTGTGTAATGTGTGCAGATTGGAGCGGCTCCAGAGGGTCGTCAGTAAGGTGCAGATGGAGTCAGGTGTGTGTGAAGAGCAGTTGAACCAGGCGGAGACAATGTTGCAGACGGTGAGACATGCAAACATACACCCTTACTACAAAGGAATAAGGCCCCAATGGCATGTAGTATGACGTGCAGGAAATATTCCTAACACCAATTGATGCAAATTAAAAGCAGGAATGCAGATTTATATTTTCGTATAATTAACAAAAGCTATTTTAAGCGACATTAATTTCCATAATGGCAGGATATGCGCTTGCTGGGAGCTGGAAAGCCTGTTTTGCATGCGGCAGAGATCGAGACAGACCTGGATAAGGCTGAGAACATGATCCGCTTCCTCTTCAATGATGTGCAGTTGCTGAAGGACGGACGCCATCTGCAGGCAGAACAGATGTACAGGCGGTCAGTACAGTAGAACGTTGTTTAACATGCAACATTGTGTGCTATAAGATAATATTATTTATATACAATTATATATATACATATGCATATATATATATATATGCACATATACATGTACATATGCACATATATATACACACACACACACACATATATATATATATATATACACATTATACAATATTATACATAAAACACTAAAACACGTATTATAATTAAGTATTGTGTAACCATGTCACAGAGAATATGCAAGCCTGAAGAGATGAGTTTTTAAACAACTTTTGAATCTTGAAATGGATTCACAGCTGCATATAAAAAATTGTATTACATTATACTTACAGATTTAATCTCCAACATAATTTGTTTTACATTATTAAAAATATTTGACTTTTAACTAGTATCTGGAAATAGACCTCTATACTAATATTTCACTTGCTGCACATTTCCCTCAGGGTGTACCGTCTCCATGAGCGTCTGGTAAACCTGCGCAGTGAGTACAACTTGCGTGTGAAGTCCGGTGTGACAGTGACTCAGGTGCCCCTCATGCAGGTGTCCATGTCTCCAAGCCTGCAGCAGTCTCCTCAGCGTTCACGTCCTGAGCTGGATGAAGTCACGCTCCGCTACATCCAGGACCTGCTGTCCTGGGTGGAGGAGAACCAGAGACGCATGGACAGTTCAGAGTGGGGCGCAGACCTGCCCTCTGTCGAGTCCCATCTGGGGAGCCATCGTGGACTACATCAGTCTATCGAAGACTTCAAATCTAAGATTGACCGTGCTCGGGCAGATGAAGTGAGTTTGTTGATTTTTTTATGGTAGTATAATGTTCTCCATCGTGGGTCATAATATGGAAATTGGTGGATTGTTGTCATCTTGTCTGTACTAGGACATAATTTGACCTTTGAGTTTGTATGTTTTACAAGGACCTGCAAACACTTTGTTGTGTTTCTATATTTCTAGTAATAAATAATGTCTGAAATAATGTCTTTCTTAATGTTGTCTTTTCAGAATCAGTTAACCCCTGCCAGTAAACAAGCATACAGAGATTACCTGGCCAAGCTGGACTTGCAGTACAACAGACTGCTGGTAGGTCAGCTGTAAGAACATGAAGTTCTACAAAGTCATTTCTTTATTGGAGAACAGTGAGCATTTCACTACATATAACAATTTCATAACTTTTACTCATTAATGGTTTCAGCTTTGATAGTTTTTGTTTTTAATAATCTTCCTCGTTCTCTGATAGAATGCCTCAAAGGCCCGGTTGCGCAATCTGAATGGACTACACGCTTTTGTTGTAGCTGCCACTAAAGAGCTAATGTGGCTAAATGAGAAAGAGGAGGAAGAGGTGAACTATGACTGGAGTGACCGCAATAGCAACATGACTGCCAAGAAGGATAACTACTCGGTAGGACTAGTTTGTCTACCAAATAATTGTATAATCTTGTGATTATGTATCATAATTACCTGCAGTGTGATGATCTTTCATGTACTGATTTTTTGCGCGAACTCATCTTTAACAGGGTTTTAGTTTAATCATATTCTTGCAGACCCATTTTACTAGCATAAAGATCTACTTTCAGTGGAGACTATAAAGCACTAGCAGTGTCTGCTAAACTGATAAATGCTGTAAATGGATTAAAAGAGGAAAGTGGTTGTAGTAATATGTGAACATGAATGGAGCATCTAATAGAGGTCATGTGACAGGGTCTGATGCGGGATCTGGAGCAGAGGGAGAAAAGAGTGAACACCGTTCAAGCAACTGGAGACAAACTGTTGAAGGATGGCCATCCAGCTCGGAGCACTATAGAGGCAAGACACCCTGCTATTAACTGTATGTCTTATAACTGAAAATTGAGTGTTCTCAGTAGAACTACATGCATTTCAAGTATTATCAGCATTAACCA
This sequence comes from Noturus placidus, assembly GCA_022414735.1. Classification (NCBI taxonomy): domain Eukaryota; kingdom Metazoa; phylum Chordata; class Actinopteri; order Siluriformes; family Ictaluridae; genus Noturus; species Noturus placidus. The sequence continues at coordinate 503,296 of JAFFST010054022.1, forward strand.
GTCTCTCCAGGTATTCGTGTTTTTGTGATCACAGGAATGAATGCAAAATCAAGGAAACTCCACAATATTCTGAGAAGTTTGCCATTTTTCAAAATTACTGCAGATTTTCCACAGATTTGGTCATTTGGTCATGTGATGTCATCTGTAATATTTTTTAGGCCTTCACTGCAGCACTGCAGACTCAGTGGAGTTGGTTACTACAGCTATGCTGTTGCATTGAGACTCACCTCAAAGAGAACACCGCCTACTTCCAGGTATCAACTATAGAGCTATTACAATGTTAACCTGGGTTTGAATTCCTGCCTTTTACACATCTGTCAGGGCTAAATCATTTTTGCTCTCTGCTCAACAGTTCTTTGCAGATGTGAAAGAGGCAGAGAAGAAGATGAAGAAGATTCAGGAGACAATGAAGAAGAAATATATTTGTGACCGCTCCATTACTGTCACACGTCTGGAGGACCTTCTGCAGGACTCTGCGGTGGGTACCCTACATTTACATGTATTTATATAGCAGGTGTGACATTTAAGCATACCAGTATGAACTGCCCTCAACAGTGAGAATTTGGATGTTCCAGAGTGTGAACTCTCAACTTTCCAATCAGTATCACAGAATCTTTTTAGCTGAGCTAATCATGTTGAAATATGTTATTTAAACCTGTGATTGTAGTGACCCAAGATTGTATTGAAGCTTTATGTTTTTCAAGAGTGTGAATACTTTTAGCAAAATAATATAATCTTATCTGTTTCGGCCCACAGGATGAAAAGGAACATCTTGCCGAGTTTAAGACTCATCTGGATGGCCTAAACAGGAGAGCCAAGAATATCATCCAGATAAAACCCAGAAATCATGCCACTCCAATCAAAGGCAAACTGCCCATTCAGGCTGTGTGTGATTTCAAACAAATGGAGGTATGAAAGAGATAATAGTTAGTTGTAGTTATAGAGGACATACACTTTCTGTTTTCTTAGCAACAAGCTGCATTTTTTTGTTGCGTTAATAATGTCAAGAAAAAGTGAAGGAATGACTTTATAGCTGCTGTAACATAAGTGATAACAAAAACTAAATTGTCTCACAACATTAAATGTAACTATAAATGGATAGAAAGTATAAAATATCATCCAAACTCTTCTAGCATAGCATGTGTTTTAAGTCTTTGTTTTCTATCTTTCTCATATATACAGTGGTGTGAAAAAGTGTTTGCCCCCTTCCTCATTTCCTGTTCCTTTGCATGTTTGTCACACTTAAGTGTTTCGGAACATCAAACCAATTTAAACAATAGTCAAGGACAACACAAGTAAACACAAAATGCAATTTGTAAATGAAGGTGTTTATTATTAAAGGTGAAAAAAAATCCAAACCATCATGGCCCTGTGTGAAAAAGTGATTGCCCCCCTAAACCTAATAACTGGTTGGGCCACCCTTAGCAGCAACAACTGCAACCAAGCGTTT
>JAFFST010054022.1:505754-526738 GCA_022414735.1 Noturus placidus
ATAATAAACACCTTCATTTACAAATTGCATTTTGTGTTTACTTGTGTTGTCCTTGAATATTGTTTAAATTGGTTTGATGTTCCGAAACACTTAAGTGTGACAAACATGCAAAGGAACAGGAAATGAGGAAGGGGGCAAACACTTTTTCACACCACTGTGTATATATATATATATATATATACTGTATATATATATATATATATATATGTATGTATGTATGAAATAAATCAAACTTTTGTTATATGTAATGCATTATTTAAGATGGTTCATATACTGTGCTGATGTAGTCCATGTATTGTAGATTACAGTACACAGGGGAGATGAGTGTGTGCTGTTGAACAACTCCCAGCCCTTTAAGTGGAAGGTGAGGAGCTCGAGTGGAAATGAAGCTACAGTTCCATCCATTTGCTTCATCATCCCACCTACCAACAAAGAAGCTGTGGAAAGCAGCTCTGGGTAAAGATTTCCTTTTGTTTCAATTAAAAAAAAAAAAAATCAAGTTATCTTACATTAGATATTATATTCTGCTGATGGTGTTAGTTGCTCTTGAACAGGAGTAGTAATTACCAGTTTATTTTAAAGTATGATGTGATCTTTAATTTTGTGGTGCTTTAGTCTGGATGCAAGTCTGCAGAAGCTGATGATCCTCTGGCAGAAGTTGCATGTGGACATGAAGAGTCTTCTTTCCTGGCAGTATCTCATGAGAGACATTCATTTCATCAATTCCTGGAACATCATCATGGTTAGAAACATTTTCAGTACTCGAATGGTGCTTTGGTTTATTGATGCGATTTATTATTACTTCCTTATACCACAGCCATGTTGACTTCTCAAACCTTATTGGTCAGAGGGTAATGTTAAGTTTAATATGTTGTTGTTTCTATAGTAACAGTACCCTTACACAGTAACTAACTCGGGGACATTCCACATAAATGGATACAAAATGTGTATAATTGTTGATATTAAGATTTTTGTAAAGAGACATTTGTTTAACATTCATGGAATGAGTCTCTAGTGTCAGTATATTGTAACAGTCAGACTTTAAGATTAAAAGCTGTAACTTTAAGATGTATTTGTACTTTATTGGTAACATGACAAGTTGCATTTTTTGTCTTATTAACAATATGGTGTATGCAACTATAAATTAATAAAAATTATGATGTCATTCTTTGATTAAAAATGTAATCCTTGGCAAATTGCTGAGATATAAAAGCACTTGGTGGTGGCAACAGTAGCTTCACTTCACATCAGTCCACATCACAACCCTGTCTTTGATTATTTTTCTATAACAGCATGCCCTATAGTGTTATTCTTTACTTATTACCAGTATTCCCCCTCCCAACCGTGTTCTTAAAATCTTAATAAAGAATTGGCCTCACCACAGTGGACCAATGTTTAGGCACATGTTTAGTTTAAAATAATACCTTATATCTACTGTAGTACATGTATCGTGGTTTTTTTTTTCTGTAAGGAACTTGTGGACACCATTTGTTAACTGAGACTTTCAGGATCATTACTGATATAAATGTCATGGTGTTAATACTATAATCTGGAAAGATAATTATATGTTGAAACAGAATTGTTGCTACATTTACATATCCTTAATATCTTGATGTTGATTCATCTGTGCAGTCCTGATTTATTTATTTATGTAAAATTTCCTTTACTTCAGCTCAAGACTCTGAAGGTGGAGGAGTACCGTCTGACTCTGAAGAACTTGGAGCAGCACTATCAGATCTTCATGCGCGACAGCCAGGACTCTGAGTTCTTTGGTGCAGACGAGCGCATGCAGGCTGAAAGTGCTTATAACAACGCCACACAGCACTACGACAACCTGCTGCGATCCATGGAGCAAGGTGAATAAAGGATTATACTATTAGGGCCATTATACCCTCCAATTCACATGACTTCTCAAAATACTGGTAAAGGTTCCCTTAACTAACATTATTTCCTGAATTAATTTACATTAACAAACATTTTAGTTAGCATTGATAAATCATACATAATATTAAGCAGCAGGTTAATATATACATTAATTAACATTTGTTTAAATGGTATGATCATTGGTAAATTCAGGTGTGTTATAATTATTATGGTGTATTAATGCTGAAGTTCTTGGTTTGTCCATGTACACTAATGTGTTAAATAAGTTTAGGGAACCCTACTGTAAAACATTATCAATTAATGTAGGTGTAAGATGTTTGTCATATCTCAGGAATAAACCAACAAAGAACTGGTATATTGAGTGTTATAAAAGTTGAGGATTTTTGAGAACTTTATTTTCAACATTTTCTTTCCATAAATCATTACTACATTATCACTGTGCTATAAGCAGGTGCTTACATTTGCTAAAAGCAAATGTAAGCACCCCAATCTAATCTTAATTGAAGCACTTAATTCATACATTTCATCTTTCAGAAACTCGCTCTACTTCCAAAGACAAAGTTACTGGTAAAGATTTCAGATTGGATTTAAAATTTGACTAACTGCATTTATTGTTAACCCTAGCATTGTGTTCTGTCAGTTCTTCCCCACTTCCATATTTAAGTCATTCATTCCATTATGTGTTTGTGTGTCTTCACAGTTCTTTGTCATGCAGCATGGCTACTTGCTACATGCTTTGATTCTTTAACCGGTGTATTTTGATTTATGTTTTGCATGAAGCTTACAATTCATAAGTGAAGTTGTTTCTAATTGAGACTAATGGTAATATTAAAATCATTGTTTCTTATTGATGTTGAATGAAGTGCCAGTCTCTATCTATTGTGCCTAAATGTATTTTGGTATCTACCGTGCTTCTTTTTTGACCGTCTAGATCCGGTTTCTCTGGTTTAATACATTGTAAATAAGACGTGAACTATCTTACCTATGCAGGAGAGCAGGACGAGTCTGTGTGTAAGAACTACATCACTCAAATAAAGGACCTAAGGTTGAGACTTGAGGGATGCGAGTCGCGCATGGTCACTCGCCTCAGGCAGCTGGTGGACAAAGAGCCCCTGAAAGCCTGTGCCCAGAGGACTACTGAGCAAAAGGTATTCTATGCTTTTTAAGGGTGGATAAATAAATAAATAAATAAATAAATAAATAAGAGTCTTTTTCAAATATGTGTGGAAGTTTCAGAAAACCCCTCAAATGTCACTGTGGCAAAAAAAACCCCCCAAAAAACAAGCCAGGTTTTGGCTGAAATAGTGATTTTCTGACTATAACATAAATTGACACAACTCAACCATAAATGTGTATTTCATTAAAATGACGTAAATGTTTTTATGAACTTTTTAATCTTGCCTAGGCTTTCTTCCTGCAAAGATCAGATTAGGTAAGGAGTGATGGTAAAAACAGTCGGTCTACCTAAAGATGTTTTAAACACTGCCAGTTAATTGTGATTTTCTCACACCAGTGAATGTCCTGCGTTGATCAAGTCATTGGATAGTTACTGTATGTGCTATAACAAAATTTAAATAATCCTAATTGATTCAATTTGTAATCAGAGATTGCCTGTCAAAATGTCTGCAATGCTCCTGTGCAGGAGCAGTGTCTTGTAGTTTAAATGTAGTTTTTTCCCTGTCCACTTTTGGAAGTAACCTGCTTTTAAAATTAGATATTACTTTTATTTATAGTCGAAGAGAAAAAGTCACAAAGTCCACATGAAGAAACTAATTTCAGTTAAGGAAAGCTTGTGGGTTTTAGAACCATATATAGTAGAAAAAGTCAGCGTTACACAATGAGTACCATCAAATGTAAAACTGGTCTAGAACAGTAATGTTGAGCTACTGAAAACATCAAAATTAAAGCTAGGTACAGTTATTGGTCCTTTTTTCCAACATGCACAAGAACCAATGAAAGATCTGTTTTGGTGCTTTCTGTTCTACCAAACATACATACTTACAAGCTTATGTTGTTCCTATATATGTTCTTATGTTGTTCCTTTCTTTAAAAAATGCTTGAAAAAAAAAGAGAGAGCGAGAAATATAAACAATATTAATACAGGTAAAAGCTGAAAACATTTGCACCAATTTGTAAATATTTGACCATAACATGGTACCACAGGACACATATTTCTCCAAAAGGTCAGCGTAGCATCCAAACAAATACATATTTATTTATCCTTAGTTCTCTGATGTCATTTGATAACTGGATCTAATACTGAAACCATGTTAAGCACTATTAAACTATTCCTTATATTAATCATGCCACCTTTAAGTAAACTTTAAAGTTCCACTAATACATCTGCATGGTTTCATGTACATTAACCTTTTATTCTTTATTTTCTTCAAAAAGACAATGCAGACTGAGTTGGATGGCATAAAGAAAGATCTAGATGCAGTGGTTAAACAGAGTGAAGCAGCACTGGCTTCCTCTCAGAAATCCACCTCGGCACCTGTCCTACGCTCAGAGCTAGACATCACTATGAAGAAGATGGAGCATGTTTACAGTCTCTCCTCTGTCTACCTGGACAAGTTAGTCATTTTATCATTTGTTTTTAAGTAAAACAATGTAAAAATAGAAGTTCTCAGCTCTATGACTTGTACTTTATGTGGAAGTCATACTAATCTTTTTTATTAACTTCAGGCTAAAAACCATTGACTTGGTAATACGCAGCACACAAGGGGCTGAAGATGTTCTCAGGAAGTATGAGAACCAGCTTCGTGATGTCCACAAAGTACCTGAGAATGAGGAAGAGCTGGAATCCAACCAAACACAGCTAAAGGTGCAATATTACGATCTGACTGCTTATAGAAATAATATTTAATGATATTGCCTCGTTTGGACAATAATAAACGGCTTTTTTTCCCCCAACTCAAGAAACTGTGCTCAGACGCGGAGTCTGATAAGCCAGTGTTTGACCGTCTAGATGCTGAGCTCCAAGACGCCGTGGCAGTAAATGAGCGAATGTCTCGTGTACATAGTGAGCGGGATGCTGAGCTGGATCACTATGTGCAGTTGGTAGCAAACCTGAAAGAGCGCTGGCAGGCTGTGTTTGTCCAGTTCAAACTGCGCCAACGGGAACTGGACCTACTGAGTAGGCAGATGCAGAACTATAGACATAGCTATGACTGGCTCATTCAGTGGATTGCAGATGCCAAGCAAAGGCAAGAAAAGATCCAGGCCACGCCTATCAGCGATATCAAAGCTCTTAAAGATCAACTGGCACAGGAGAAGGTATGTAGCATGAGTCCTTATTAATTGTCTTCAATGCAGAGTGCATACGCAGGTTATTTATCATGTTCGATCATTAAATTTCTACCATAATGCACAGTGCTGTTTAAATTTTCTATAACAGCAGCTCTGGCAGCTTTTTTTGTCCAACTAATGTCACGAAAAAGAGGCTGATTATTTATAGCTGTAATAATAACAACATGTGATAACAGGTTTTACAGACGTTTCACAGCATTAAACATAACTATAAATGAATAAAAAAGTATGACGTGTCATTCTTTAATCAATATAAAAAAGTAATTGCTGTAGTATAAGAGGAATAAAACACGGCACAATGTGCTTTTGTAGGAAAAACTATGGGTGGTAGCAGTAACTCTGCATCCTCGTCTTTATTTTCCTATAACAGCTTGCACCATCATATTTTATTCCTTACACCGCATGCTGTTATGCTAAGTAATGATTTCTGACCTTCTGTTGATTCTTTATGTAATACATTAAGTGTTGTTTCATTAATTATTGGACTTTGTACTCTGAACAACTCCTGTGAACAGAAACTCCTCGAGGAGATTGAAAACAACAAAGAAAAAGTAGACGAATGTCAGAAATATGCTAAGGCCTACATTGATACAGTAAAGGTAAGGTTAAAAAGATTCCTGAGCCACTTTTTTTTAAAACAGATATCAGGATTTTAGCAGCATATTTACAAAAAAAACAAAACAAAAAAAAAAACTTTATTTTCCAGGATCATGAACTTCAGCTGGTAACATATAAAGCATTGGTGGAGCCTATTGCCTCACCTTTGAAAAAAATCAAGGTGGAGTCTGCATCAGACAACATTATCCAAGAGGTATTTTCTACACTATATTACTACATCAGTTTGCTTACTTTTTCTTTCAAAGTTAAAAATGTGTTTGAAATGTGAATTGTTTTTCCAGTATGTGACTCTCAGAACACGCTACAGTGAACTTTTGACTCTGGCGAGTCAATATATTAAGTTTATCATAGATACCCAACGACGCCTGGAAGATGAAGAGGTAAGAGTCAAAGTGTTAAAAGGCAAACCGTCAAGGTACATACAGTGCCTTGCGTAAGTATTCACCCCCTTGAATATGTACGGATAGATCGATATGCAATATTGTGGGCAATCTTGTGTCGATTCATGACACGTGATCTCAGTTAAATCCCATTTCATTTCCAGGTTGCAAAATTACAAAATGTGGAAACTGTTCAAGGGGGTGAATACTTATGCGATGCTGACTGAAAAGAAAATGTTATAAAATTCTCAAATGGTTGTGTCATATGTAAATCGTGAGACACAATTTCAATTAGAATTCATTTTAGGTGTTTTTTTTTTTATATTGACATCATGATTAAGTTAAATTAGATCATTGTTTAATTTATGTTAAAGAGATTTTTTTAATCGTTGCAGTATAAGAGTTATACACTAATTCCGAATGGCTTTTGTAAGATAGGGGAAAAGGTGCTCACCTAGGATATGAGTAATGCTAAACGCTAATGGTGCAGCACATTCCATTTTCCGAACACTTTCTATCTCTCATTATCTGTCTACAAATGTGTAGGGATGAATTTTCTGTATCTCTGACACAAAAAGAAAGCTGAACTATTTGTCGATAACACTCAGCCTGAAGCAAACTCAGAATACAGCATGCACTTTTAAAATTAGCAGACACCATTAAACACTAGATGGTGTGATGCCCCTTTTTCCTGAATTTCATTTCTCGAGAAAACTGAAATAACACTTTCGTTCTTCTTTGCTTGTGCTCTTCTATTTTTTCAGTTATAGAATGCTTCAAGTTGAATGTTACATTTTCTCTATAATATTTTTATTTTTATGAGAAGCACAATTTTGTTCCTTACTCCTTTTTTCCTTTCTAACTTGCATTTCTGCTTGTTTGCTTCTCTATATGGCTTGCCAGTGCTTTATCATGATGAATGTTTATCATGTTTGGGCGCTAATGAGGTAAATTGTGCACCGCATCGTCATCCTATTTGAATAGTTCATTCTTCAAGCACATAACAGACTCTCACAATGATACGTGACTCTTTTGTCATATTGTCTACGCAAAGAAAGAAAGAAAAATTACAGCTACAATCCAACTAGTCAGAGTCATGTACCTCTATGACATTCATCAGATGCGTTTTTTCACGTGTTCTGCAATAGTCCTGTTTCCATGCTTTCTTTGCTGCATCACTATACTGTATGTTCCTTAGATATTGACATAATATGAATATATATATATATATATATATATATATATATTTATATCTAATTTACAAAACCTTTCAGTTTTTAGCATATTTTTTTGCACTTTTGCTATGCTTAATAATGCTTGGCTTTCTTTCTCACTGTCAGACTGAAAATTAATTAATGCTTAATCACAAGCTTGAGACAAAAATTATTATGTAAATCCTCCTCTCCACATTAGATAGGCTATCTCCTATTCGGAACTTTAAACTAGGGAACCATGTTACATTTTGTGATTATTTCCGAAGCCATCCCTAGGAGTAATTCCTCAATAGCATGATTTCATTCAGTATTCCAGTTGTATTATTGTGCTGTGAAGTGATTGTGTCTCATTATTTGTGCCATAAACGTGTTTTAAGCTGTCTTTTGTAACCAATTTAACACCCGACCTATGATGTAAATAGTTTTTCATTAATTGACAATTTGATACTTACAAATTTATTTTATTTATAATCAGATATAACACAGCTATAATATGTAACCTTACATAACTTTGTCTTATAATTCCATTGCTCCTGCTTCCTTGAATAACAGAAAGCTACAGAAAAGCATAAAGAAGAAGAGAGGAAAAAGATGGCCGAAATGCAGGCCGAGCTAGAAAAACAGAGACAGTTAGCAGACACGCACGCAAAAGCCATTGCCAAAGCAGAGCAAGAGGCTGAAGACTTGAAGCTAAAAATGAAAGAGGAGGTCAGCAAAAGACAAGTCTTTACACTTGATGCTGAAAAACAGAAGCAAAACATCCAACAGGAACTGCATGAACTCAGAAACCTCTCACACCAGGAGATTAAGACTAAAAGCCAACAAGTAGAGGAGGTCCTGCAAAGCCGAACCAAGATCGAGGAGGAGATCCGCATAATCCGACTTCAGCTGGAGACAACCGTGAAACAGAAATCAACGGCTGAAGCTGAACTTCAACAGCTCAGGGATAAAGCATCAGAGGCTGACAGACTTAGGAAGGCTGCCCAGGAAGAATCAGAAAAGCTAAGGAAACAAGTGAATGAAGAGACGCAGAAAAAGCGGAAGGCAGAAGAAGAGCTAAAACAAAGATCAGATGCGGAGAAGGAAGCTGCAAAGCAGAAACAAAAGGCCATGGAGGATCTTGAAAGGTTCAAGCAGCAAGCAGAGGAGGCAGAGAGGCACTTGAAGCAGGCTGAACTGGAAAAGGAGAGGCAGATAAAAGTGGCAGAAGAAGTGGCACAGAAGAGCGCTGCCACAGAGCTGCACAGTAAGCGCCTTTCCTTTGCCGAAAAAACAACAAAATTGGAGGAGTCTCTGAAACAAGAGCAAGGCACTGTTATCCAACTGCAAGAGGAGGCAGAGTGTTTAAAAAAGCAACAAGCTGAAGCTGATAAAGCAAGAGAAGAAGCTGAGAAGGAACTGGAAATATGGAGACAGAAAGCCAACGAAGCTCTCCGTCTAAGGCTCCAGGCTGAGGAGGAGGCCCATAGGAAGAGCACCGCACAAGAGAAGGCTGAGAAACAGAAAGAGGAAGCAAAGCAAGAGGCAAAGAGGAGAGCCAAAGCTGAGGAGCTTGCTCTTAAACAGAAGGAAGTTGCAGAGAAGGAGCTTGAAAAACAAAGAAAAGAAGCTGAAGAAACTGCTCAACAAAAGCTCTCAGCAGAACAGGAACTTATCCGCTTGAAATTGGATTTTGATCATGCTGAGCAGCAAAGGACTCTACTGGATGATGAACTGCAGCGACTGAAAAATGAAGTGAACACAGCTGTAAAACAGAGAAAACTACTAGAGGATGAGCTTTCCAAAGTAAGAAAGGAGATGGAAATTCTCATACAGCTTAAAGCCAAAGCCGAAAAAGAGTCCATGTCAAACACTGAAAAGAGCAAGCAACTCCTTGAATCTGAGGCAAGCAAAATGAGGGAACTTGCTGAAGAGGCCACTAAACTGAGATCAGTTGCTGAGGAAGCAAAGAAACAAAGGCAGCTCGCAGAAGATGATGCAGCCCAACAGAGAGCAGAGGCCGCAAAGATCCTCAAAGAAAAGCTGGCTGCCATCGACGAAGCAACTCGTGCGAAAACCGAGGCTGAGATTGCTTTAAAAGAGAAGGAGGCTGAAAATGAGCGTCTGAAAAGAAAAGCTGAGGATGAAGCTTATCAAAGGAAGGTCCTAGAAGACAAAGCAGATCAACATAAGCAAGATATTGAAGAAAAGATCAACCAGTTAAAGACATCCTCTGATGCTGAATTAGGCAGACAGAAGGAAATTGTTGAAGAAATCTTAAAGCAAAAGAAAGTGGTTGAAGAAGAGATTTATATTTTGAAACTCAACTTTGAAAAGACATCGACCGGAAAGCAAGACCTTGAACATGAGCTGAAGAAACTAAAAAGCATCGCAGACGAGACTCAGAAAAGTAAAGTAAAAGCAGAAAAGGAGGCAGAGAAATTTAGGAATCTAGCACTAGACGAGGAGAAAAAGAGGAAAGAGGCAGAAGAGAAAGTAAAAAAGATTTCAGCTGCTGAAGAAGAGGCAGCGAGACAGTGCCTGGCTGCTCAACAAGAAGCTGAGCGTCTTAAAAAGAAAGCTGAAGAAGTCAAGCAGCAGAAGGAAAATGCTGACAAGGAAGCTGAAAAACAGATCATTTTAGCTAAAGAGGCTGCACAAATGTATACTGCTGCTGAGCAGAAAGCTCAGAATGTCCTTGTCCAACAGAAGGAGGACAGCCTTGCTCAAACGAAGTTAAAGGAAGAGTATGAGAAGGCAAAGAAATTAGCAGAGGATGCAGCAAAGGCCAAAGAAAGCGCTGAAAAAGAGGCTGCTCTATTTCGGCAAAAAGCAGATGAGGCAGAGTGCCAAAAGCAAGCCGCTGAAGCAGAGGCAGCTAAACAGGCCAAAGCTCAGGAAGATGCTGAAAAACTGAGAAAAGAAGCTGAAACAGAAGCTTCCAAACGTGCTAAAGCAGAGAAAAATGCATTAAAACAGAAACAGAAAGCGGAGGCAGAGATGGCCAAGCATAAACAGCTTGCTGAGACGACCATGAAGCAGAAATCTCAGGTTGAGCAAGAGCTAGAGAAAGTAAAACTGCAACTCGATGAGACAGACAAACAGAAATCTCTCTTGGATGATGAACTGAAAAGACTTAAGGATGAGGTTAGTGATGCTATTAAGCAGAAAGCACAGGTGGAAGATGAACTAGCTAAAATCAAAATACAGATGGAGGATTTAATCAAATTAAAGGTCAAAATTGAGGCAGAAAATCAGCAACTTATGAAAAAAGATAAGGAGATCACAAAGAAGTTGCTTGAGGAAGAGGCTGAGAATATGAAAAAGCTGGCTGAAGAGGCTGCACGGCTCAGTGTTGATGCACAAGAAGCGTCAAGACTAAGACAGATTGCAGAGTCCGACCTTGCACAACAGAGAGAATTAGCGGACAAGATGCTCAAGGAGAAGATGTTAGCCATTCAGGAAGCAACCAAGCTGAAGGCTGAGGCTGAGGATCTCCAGAAAGAAAAAGACCAGGCGAAGGAAGAGGCACAAAAACTTCTAGAGGCCAAAAAGGAGATGCAGCAGCGTTTAGAGCAAGAGACTGTGGGCTTCCAGAAATCCTTAGAGGCAGAACGCAAGAAACAGAAAGAAGTAGCCGCTGAGGCTGAAACACTAAAAATCAGGGTAATAGAGCTAAGCAATGCACAGTTGAAAGCAGAGGAAGAAGCTAACAAATTCAAGAACCAGGCAGAAGACATTAGAGCCCGTTTGATTGAGACTGAAAGACAAACTTCAGAAAAATTCACGACTGTTGAGAAATTGGAAGTGGCGAGGTTGGCGAGCACCAAAGAGGCAGATGATCTGCGTAAAGCAATTGCTGAGCTTGAAAGAGAGAAGGAGAAACTGAACAAAGAGGCGACTGAATTACAAAACAAAGCAAAAGAGGTATTGTTATATAACACTTTCATTTTCTAAATTCTTTGAAAATAACATTAATCCATTTCAGTAATGCTTCATTTTAAGATTTTTACATTCTACTCCATGTCAATTACTAATGACTGATAACAATCAATGCATGGGATGATCATTATGGAATTTTTACACCTGATATTACACAGTAATGTGTTGATTTATCAAAATAATACAGTTTTCCTTTCATTATAGACTGCCAATGCACAGCAAGAGCAAATACAACAAGAAAAGACAGCCCTTCAGCAGACATTCCTTACAGAGAAAGAAATCCTGCTGAAAAAGGAGAAAACCATAGAGGCAGAGAAATTGAAGCTGGAGAAACAACTTGAAGATGAAGTGAAGAAAGCCAAAACTCTTAAAGATGAACAGGAAAGTCAGAGAAAGCAGATGGAAGAGGAGAAAAAGAAACTTCAGGCTATCCTGGAAACTGCAGTCAAGAAGCAAAAAGATGCAGAAGAAGAGATGCTCAATAAGCAAACGGAGATAGAGAAGCTAGAGAAGATAAAACAAGAACAAGAAAAACTCATGGGTGAGGAAAACAAGAAATTACGAGAAAAGCTTCAGCAGTTACAGGAAGCACGGAAACCCACAACATCCCAAACAAAAGAAATTGAGATCCAAACTGACAGCATGCCTGAAAATGAATTAGTTACTGCAGCAGTGCAGGAAACAACAAAGAAGGTCTTTAATGGTTCTACAGAAGTTGATGGAGTAAAAGCAAATGAAGCTTCCCCACTAGCATTTGATGGAATTCAGGAGAAAGTGCCTGCAAGCAGGCTTAATCAAATTGGTGTACTAAACAAAAAAGAATTTGACAAACTTAAGAAAGGCAAAACAACTGTACAAGACCTTACTAAACTAGACAAAGTCAAGATGTGTCTGAAAGGCAAGGATTGCATTGGCGGTGTAATGGTCGAACCCAAGCAGAAAATGGGAGTCTATCAAGCTTTGAAGGAGAAGAAAATTTCACCAAGCACAGCTGTAATGCTTCTTGAAGCTCAGGCTGCATCTGGATATATTATTGATCCTATTAAGAACAGAAGGCTGTCTGTCAATGAGGCAGTAAAGGAGTCCATTATTGGACCTGAACTGCACACTACATTGCTCTCTGCTGAAAGGGCTGCAACTGGTTTCAAAGATCCTTTCACTGGACAAAAGATCTCATTATTTGAAGCTATGAAAAAGGGTTTGGTCACAGAGGAGCAAGCCACTAAACTTCTGGATGTTCAAATTGCCACTGGTGGTATAATAGACCCAGTAAACAGTCATCGTGTGTCAGTCCAAACTGCATGTAAACAAGGTCAATTGGATGAAGAACTTAACAAAGTCTTGTCCAATCCTCCTGATGATAGAAAAGGATTTAGTGATCCCAACACCCAAGAAAGTCTCAGTTATCATCAACTGCTAGAAAGATGTAAAACTGATCCTGAAACAGGGCTGCCATTTCTACCTGTTACACAAACAGCATTACCTACTGAAAGGACATACACAGATGAAGAGACTAAAGACACATTTAGTAAAACAAATATATCTGTGCCATTCGGAAGATTTAAGGGGAAGACAGTGACCATCTGGGAAGTGATAAATTGTGAGTACTTCAGCGATGATCAAAGGAAAGATCTTATCCGTCAGTATAAATCAGGGAAAATTACTGTAGAAAAAATCATAAGGATTGTAATTACTGTTGTAGAAGACAAAGAGAAAAAGAAGGAATTAGCCTTTGATGGTTTAAGATCAACTGTCCCTGTATCTGAGCTCCTGGATTCAAAGATCATTAACAAAGATTTATATAACGAGTTGCATAATGGCAAAACCACTATTGAAGAGGTGTCTCAGAAGGATTCTGTCAAAAAAGCATTAAAGGGAACAAGCAGCATTGCTGGAGTGTTTATTGAGTCAACTAAGGAGAAATTACCAATCTATGAAGCCATGAAGAAGAACATGCTAGAAGTAGAACCTGCACTACACCTCCTAGAAGCCCAAGCTGGAACAGGTTACATAATTGACCCAGTAAAAAACCAAAAGCTCACAGTTGATGAAGCTGTGAAATCTGGCATTGTTGGCCCAGAGTTGCATGAGAAATTGCTGTCAGCAGAAAGGGCAGTGAGTGGGTACAAGGATCCATATACGGGAAAGACTGCATCTCTATTCGAGGCAATGCAAAAAGAGCTCATCAACAAAGATCAGGGTACAAGGCTACTGGAGGCCCAAATTGTAACCGGAGGAATCATTGACCCAGTGAAAAGTTACCGGATTCCTCACGATATTGCTTATAAGCGTGGATATTTCAGTGAGGAAATGAACAAGTGCTTAAGTAGCCTATCTGAAGATAATAAAGTGTTCATTGACCCAAACACAAAAGAGAAAGTGTCTTATGCACAGCTGCAGAAAAGTTGTATTACTGACAAAGAGACTGGTCTCCCATTGCTTCCACTTTCAGAAAAAGCTGTTAAGTCCACAGAATCAGAACAGCCCTTCAACGTTCAGTCCAAGGAAGTCTTGAACAAAGCAACAATGGAGTTACACAGTGGTCCCTTTAAAGGAAGAAAAGTCACCATTTGGGAGATTATTAACTCTGAATATATAACAGAAGAACAAAGGATTGAGATAATACGTCAGTATAGAACAGGAACAGTTACAATTGAAAAGATCATTAGCATTGTGATAACACTGGTTGATGAAAATGAGATGAAAAAGCAGCAGGATTCCTTCACTGGTCTCAGAGAACCTGTTAGTGCCATGTCCCTGTTTGAATCCAGAATCATTGACAAAACAACCTATGATCAGCTCCAACAAGGACAAAAGAAACCAAAAGAGATTAATGAAATTGAATCAGTCAAGAGGTACCTGCAAGGATCAGACAGCATTGCTGGAGTAGTCAATGAAAAATCTAAAGAGAAGCTCAGCATTTATCAGGCAATGAAACAGAAATTTCTAACAGTAAATACAGGCGTTTCTCTGTTGGAAGCACAAGCAGCAAGTGGGTTTATTGTTGATCCAGTCAGGAATCTGAGGTTCACAGTGGATGATGCTGTAAAAGCTGGTCTTGTTGGTCCTGAGCTTCATGAAAAGCTTCTATCTGCAGAGAAGGCTGTAACTGGTTACAAAGATCCATACACTGGTCACAAGATTTCCCTTTTCCAGGCCATGCAAAAAGAGCTTGTTCTCAGAGAGCATGCCATCCCTCTTCTTGAAGTTCAAGAGGCCACTGGAGGAATAATTGATCCAGTGAATAGTCACCGCATTCCCACTGATGTAGCCATTCAGCGAGGTTATCTAAGCAAACAAATGGCCAAGTCCTTCAAAGACCCTTCAGATGATATCAAGGGTTATACTGATCCAAACAAAGATGAGCGTGTCACTTACAAACAACTGATAAAAAGGTGCACAAAAGATCCTGACTTTGGGTTTTTCCTCTTACCACTTTCTAAGGCTGAAGTTCCAAAAGAAGTTGAGAAGTCATATGTTTTCACTGAAGAACAAGCACAAACAGACTTGGCTAGCACTCAAATAGCTATACCTCACAAAAGTTATGCAGGAAAGCAAATAACTTTGTGGGATGTCATGGCATCAGATATGATTCCTGAAGAGGACAAACAAAGACTTATTGAACAGTACCGGTCGGGAAAAATCACAAAAGAGAGAATGATTATCATTATCATTGAAATCATTGAGCAAAGAGAAGTCATTAAAACTGAACATACTATGCTATGTGATGTAATTCGACGCAGAGTTACAATTGAAGAGTTATATAGCTCTCGTATAATTGACCTTGAAACTTACAATCTGTTGAAACAAGGCAAGAAAACCATTCGAGAGGTTATGGAAATGCCAACTGTTAAGAAGTACCTCTTTGGCACAGGTAGCATTGCTGGGGTCCTCTCCAACAATTCTGTTAAACTTACTATTTACCAGGCCATGAAAAGAGGGATAATCAAGCCTGATATTGCCTTTGATTTATTGGAGGCACAAGCAGCTACAGGATTTATCACTGACCCAGTAAAATACGAGTTACTAACAGTTGATGAGGCGGTCCGCAAGGGTCTTGTTGGCCCAGAACTCCATGACAAACTTTTATCTGCAGAGAGGGCAGTCACAGGGTACAAAGACCCATACAGTGGGAAAATCATTTCTCTATACCAGGCTATGAAAAAGGGTCTGGTTCCTGAAGAGTATGCATTAAAGATGCTAGAAGCTCAGCTTGCAACTGGTGGCCTAATGGATCATGAGTACAATTTCCACCTTCCAAATGATGTTGCGATGCAACGAGGATATATCAACAAAGAAACAAGTGAACGGCTATCAAGGGGAGATGTCAAAGGGTTTTCTGATCCAACCACAGATGAAAAATCATCTTATGCAAACCTCCTCAA
The DNA here is from genome assembly GCA_022414735.1 of Noturus placidus. Taxonomy (NCBI): domain Eukaryota; kingdom Metazoa; phylum Chordata; class Actinopteri; order Siluriformes; family Ictaluridae; genus Noturus; species Noturus placidus. The sequence continues at coordinate 521,466 of JAFFST010054022.1, forward strand.
GATTTGCAAAGTTGACAAAGACAGTGGCATGCATTTTCTGTCTCTTGCAGACAAGAAACTGCTTGTAAGGGGTCTTCGTAAGCAAATCACCTTGGACGAATTACTGTGCTCTCAAATTATCGATCAGAAGACGTACACAGAGCTTACAGAAGGCATCATTTCAGTGGACGATATCAGCAAAGACTTGAAGAAATACCTTGAAGGTACAAGTTGTATTGCAGGTGTGTATGTAGAGGCTACTAAAGAGCGACTGTCTATCTACCAAGCCATGAAGAAGAACATGATCAGGCCAGGCACTGCCTTTGAACTGCTGGAGGCTCAAGCGGCGACCGGATATGTGATTGATCCAATCAAAAATCTAAAACTGACCGTCAGTGAGGCTGTAAAAATGGGAGTGGTTGGCCCAGAGTTTAAAGACAAGCTTCACTCTGCTGAGCGAGCTGTGATTGGATACAATGATCCATACTCTGGTAAGATAATTTCCCTTTTTCAGGCCATGAAGAAAAGCCTGATCCTTAAAGATCATGGTATTCGTCTTTTGGAGGCTCAAATTGCAACAGGTGGAATCATTGATCCTGAGGAAAGTCACCGCCTTCCAGTGGAAATGGCATATAAGCGTGGCCTTTTTGATGAGGAGATGAACAGTATTCTTACTGACCCTTCTGATGATACTAAAGGTTTCTTTGATCCAAACACAGAGGAGAATCTGACTTACCTTCAGCTGATGGAGCGATGCATGACTGACCCTGAAACCGGACTTGCGCTCTTAATGTTGAAGGAGAAGAAGCGGGAAAGAAAGACATCTTCAAAGTCATCAGTACGCAAACGCAGAGTGGTGATTGTAGACCCAGAAACAGGCAAAGAAATGTCTGTTTATGAGGCATACCGCAAAGGTCTCATTGATCATCAGACATATATGGAGCTTGCAGAACAAGAATGTGAATGGGAAGAAATTACCACTTCGTCAGCAGATGGTGTAAAGTCTATGATAATTGACCGAAGGTCTGGACGTCAGTATGACATTGATGATGCCATCACCAAAGGACTCATAGACCAGTCTGCTTTGGATCAGTACCGTGCAGGCACCCTATCCATCACTGAATTTGCAGACATGTTGTCTGGAAATATGAGTGGCTTTAGATCACGTTCATCTTCCTTTGGGTCCACCTCATCATATCCCATGAGCCCAGTTCCATCTATCAAGACCCCAGCAACAACATGGACTGACCCAACAGAGGAAACGGGTCCCGTTGCGGGGATCCTAGACACAGATACTCTAGAGAAGGTATCAGTCACAGAGGCCATGCATAGAAATCTAGTTGATAACATTACTGGTCAAAGACTGCTTGAAGCACAAGCCTGCACAGGTGGTATCATTGACCCAAATACTGGAGAGAAGTTCACTGTTGCAGATGCAATGAACAAAGGGCTAGTAGACAAGATAATGGTAGATCGTATCAACTTAGCTCAAAAGGCCTTCCAAGGATTTGAAGATCCAAGAACCAAAACTAAAATGTCAGCTGCTCAGGCCTTGAAGAAGGGTTGGCTGTATTATGAAGCTGGCCAGCGTTTTCTTGAAGTCCAGTATCTGACAGGAGGACTAATTGAACCTGATGTTGCAGGCAGAGTGTCACTGGATGAGGCCGTAAAGAAGGGTACCCTTGATGCACGTACTGCTCAGAAACTACGAGATGTCAGTGGGTACTCCAAATACCTCACTTGCCCCAAAACAAAGCTGAAAATATCTTATAAAGATGCCATGGAAAGGAGCATGATTGAGGAGGGCTCTGGTTTACGTTTACTCGAGGCATCATCCCAGTCTACTAAGGGTTTATATAGCCCTTACAATATCAGTGGCTCTGGATCAGCCTCAGGATCCAGGTCTGGCTCCAGAACTAGTTCAAGGTCTGGCTCCAGACGAGGGAGCTTCGATGCTACGGGATCTGGTTTTCAAATGAATTTCTCAACATCTTCCTATGGCTCGCCAAGCTATGGACGGCGATATAGTTCTGAGGTGCACAGTGAACTGAATATGGACAAACTAAAGCAGGCACTGACAGCATTAACACTCAACAGAATCTGCTGCTCTGAGGACAACAGAATTTTGCCACTATCGCAAACACAGTACTCTTTAATTGCTTAATTCATTTAAAAACATTAATTCTGCTCTGCATGTGGTTACTATAGGGCTGGGGAACTATTGCTATATCCTGCTGGCTTTCTTTTCATATTAGATTTTTGATTTATTTGTAATATGCAATATTTTTGATAATTATTTCATGATATCAATGTTGATATATTGTTTTCTTTTTTTTTTTTTGCTTAGAAGAACTAGAAAATCCAATGGAATCTTGTTTTTTGATATTACATTCATCAGTGTTAGTGTCTCTGCACTTGTATATTTCCATTTTTTTACTGAGTCCACTGAATTGCATATTGTCAAAACTAAATTTAATGGTTCTTTTGTATGTATTTTAATTTTTTTTTTTAAATATGTGTCACAGTACATAATTTAACATGCATTTTGTTAACCTGGAATCCGGTTAAACAGAAGAGCTGGTAACCATCTGCAGAGCAGAATAAGAGAAATTTGATTAAAAGAGCACACAGGAGACAACAAAAAACAAACAAACAAAAAAAAAACAATGCTTTAGAACAGAATTCATGTTTCAAGAGGTTCCTTTCACTCAAGTGTATATATGGAATGGAACATTAATTAATGGCTTTCCTGTCACTGATCCCACTACAAGTTCTAAGAACAGCGGACTTCAAATAACCAATTGCAGAAAACTGCACTGAATCACGAAAGATCAGAAGATACATTTCATATCCATATCAAGTCTTCATCTGTTACTTTCACGTCTCCCAATTCAAAGAGAACTTCAGTTATGCATTGACCTCACTAGATGTCGGCATGTATTATAATGTAAGTATAATATTAACATACAAGACGATGTTATAACAGTTTTGCTTATATTATTGCTTAAATTACCTTATTTATTTATTTATTTACTTATTTATTTATTGCAAAGATTGCATTAGCTGATACTGAGTTGTTAACCACATTCAGAAAATGCTTGAGAGGTTATAGGCTGGGTGTGTTTTAAAACAAACTATGATGGTAAATAGTAAGCTTTAAAATTATAAGTAAATTCAAAATTTGGTAATTCAGTCTACCTACCAGTCTTTGGAATTAACAAAGTAATTGAAAATGAAAAAAATATTATATAGTTATAGGATGTATAGATATAGTAGATCATATAAACATGCATCAGTATAACGTCAATATAAATCATATGCTGGTTTGCAATGCATCATATGTGATAGCATCAATTACAATTTACATGAATTGTTCTTATTAAACTTTATTACCAGATTTCTCTTACTGAAATGGAGATGTGTCTATTCTACGTCGAAATCTTGCCATCACTTTCAAACTGCAGGGATAACGGTAATTATTTAAAAGAATTTGTTCAGAATATTGTTACAAGTTATACTCTCATACCTTCCATCACTGCCATATGTCTGTTTAATTATATAATTTATTGTTTAAAGATCATGGATTATATGTACTACATATGGTGTATTTAGCAAAGTACCTCTTAGATTATCAAATATTTCACTTGGTAAATACATTAAGGCCATTTTTATTGTTTTTGTAGTGTCTTCCACTGCCCACTGAAGCTATTCTTTGGATCAGATTGCTCCACTCAAAGGAACCACAAAAGGATGCCACTTGACTGACCAACATACATGTTCTGCTATCTTTATTTGTTGCAGTAGCAATAATAATAATAATAATAAAAATAATAATAATATTAATAATAATAATAATAATGTTTATTAATATTATTATTATTATTATTATTATTATTATTATTATTATCCCTCTTTGTGTTGTGTTAATTTTTTTAATAGCCCTAAATCTATAGACCCATATATGGGTTTAATCTATGTTTTAACACTAAATTTGTTCAGAGTGCTTGAACTTGGTTAATTATCTTTGTATTTCTATTTGCTAAGCTGTAAAATATTCAGTGGGAAAAAAAATAGGCTGGGTGCTCATCAAAAAACAAAATAGTTCGATTCAGTTATGTTATACAGGATTTTTTTATTTATTGTCAAAAGGAATCTTGACTTCTACAACCCTGAAAATTCTGTATTGTTATATATGGCACAAACTAGAAAATATTAAAACCCGAAGTTATACATAAGTCATCGCCGTATTCTCTCACCATGGTAACTTTGACATTCACAGAACATTTTTTATATGTATATTTTTGCTGTTTTGCCTTTTCTGTCCAATGATTACACTTGCCATTATGAATGTTATCTTTGCTCCATACAAGAACAGATCACTGTAATCACACCACATTAATATCAGCTGAATTTTCATACCTTATACTTTTGCTTTGCATGATTTTATTTTGCTAACATTGATCAAAGAATTCAGTATAAAATAAAAACATGAATTCAACAAGGCCTATTGTGAGGAAAGATTTTGAAGTGATGTAAGGATTTAGTTGAACTAAGCATGCCATGTTTTGGGGCATGTTTAAGAACATTGTATTTATAGGATGGGATTGTATTCTAATGTAAATAAACTATACAAATATCAGATGTATTTAAACTTAATTTAATTTACTGTTTGAGAGTTGTGAACATGTTTACCTTCAAACATACACAGACTTAAAGGATCATTTGATTTTATTTTAATGTGCATGCTATATTTTGCACCCACTTCTTGAACTAGTAAGTGCTAGATAGTGTTGTCCTGTGTTCACCTGTATCAGTCTTTTAGTAAAGTTGTGTTTAAATGTTTGCATAAGCCAAGCTGAACTAGAGATTTCTGCCAGATTTACAAACATTTCGTAAACGCTGATTTGCTGTAAATTAGCAGATGTGTACATGGCACAGCTGTTAGGTACTTGATGATACCAACAGACCTGAAAGAGACGTTTTCAGAAGTGAAAGTTTTGCCAGTAAAAATAAATAAATACTTTACACCATAATTGTACATGAAAGGCCAAAATATCGAGGATTAGGGAATTGCGGAAAAGGTATATATACACAGTGTATATGTGGTAAATGTGAGCAAAGTATATATAAGTATATTATATATCATCTATATTGTTTAACCTTTTGATTGTTCAAAGAAATTTACAAAAATACTCTCTCATGGATATCAAGAAATTACAAACACAACAGGTTTATTAGAATATATATATATATATATATATATATATATATATATATATATATATATATATACA
>JAFFST010054023.1:0-12119 GCA_022414735.1 Noturus placidus
ACACTTCGGCATGGGATCACCCGGGCCGGGATTCCAACCACCAACCCTACGATTAGTGGATTAGTGGACAACCCGCTCTACCGACTGAGACACAGCCGCCCGGCAAATCTTAGAGATTTGTTCCTCAGGAGGACGAACGCAGGAGCTGCACATGATCGAAGAATACTCGGAGTGTTTTATCTTGTTAACCTTCTAATGCAGTTGTGCCCAACATCCCCACAGCACATTGATTTCCTTGCTCTGAAACACAGCATAAACCCGCTTAGTTTGAGCAGCAAAATCACGTATGTGTGCTGTAGGATTGGAGTTCGATACCTTGAATTGAGAGACTTTGGTAGTCAGCGGTGCACATACAGCACAGGTCTGGGATTCTGGCTGATCTTTTGCACAGCTTAAATGTTAAGAATAGAGATGAATGTGACTGGTTTAATACATCCCAGGAATAAAGCACTGTGAGAAAGTGTGTTTAAAAAAAGGAGAGTGACTGAGACTGGCACAAAATCAGCAGATCAGGCTCATCCATGTTATCAGAAAATAGATCAGACACGAGACTGGTGTTTGTACGTGGGGACGTACTGCGTACGTATCTGTAAATATATGTGAAGTTAGTAATGTTTAAATTAGTAAAGCTTTCAAATTCAGTGTCACCTTGAATATATACAGTGTACAGATATCAGGCACCAGGTCTGAAAAAGGATGTATGAAAACCATGAAAGGATGAAACTTTAATGCACATAAGAGGTTGGGGTTCTGCGCAAGAGAATCGGAAACGCCCGCAATACGAGAGGTTAAATATTTATGCCCTAACCCCTTTTTTTCACGAGATATTAAATGAACGAGAGACGTTTGTGTGTGAGAGTTAAATCTGTTTTATGTAACCTCTTTTTTTGCACAAGAGAGGTTGAATATTTGTGTGTGAGAGTGGTTGAACCTCTCTTTTTGTTGTGTTGAATTTCTTTTTTGAGCGTGGCAGGCCACGTTTGTTTATACGCACTGTGCAGATCTGCTATATATAGGAAACTACAGAAGATGAAAAACTCTCACACACAAACTTCTCATTCATTTCTTCTCTGTGCAGGACATTCAGCCTCTTGCACACAGTATTTGGAACCTCAAACAGAATATAACAAACCAAACGCCTTGAGTAGACCGAGATGAACCTTGCTGTATTGATTCACATTAGCAAGTGCATGGCAGATTCTTTATATTTTATAAAACATGTGTACTGCAAGTCATAAACGGCATCAAAAATGTGATCACATGCTCTGTGATTAATGCACACAGGGAGTGACTTGGTCATGGATTGAGTATGAGTTTGTGTGTGTGTGTGTGTGTGTGTGTGTGTGTGTGTGTGTGTGTATATAAGTGTGTGTGATTTATGACTATCACATTGGTCACACTGTTGGTACTTAAGTTTCCTCTTCAGCTCTCAAAATTGCCTTCAGTTTTGAATCATTACCCGCATGCTGCTGTTTCTTGGGCACGCTGTGAGGAGTTAATCTGCCACGGATAATGGGAAATCGGTCAGAAGGGATTGATTTCTCTTCGTTCAGCTTCTCGGTGATAGATGAAGTGACACTCCATAAGCTCTGTTATCAGGGAGCGAACTGAATGAGAGAAGGGAACGGAGGAAGGGAGAAGGCAGTAAAATACGGTGAAGGAGTAAGGTGTAACGAGATCTGCCCCAGTTTGACACCGATCCTCATTCTACACCAGTTGCTGTAGTAATTGAGACATAGTTTATGCCATTTCATTTTGTATTTGTTTCCAGCAGAGGCTAAGTCTCCAGCTTTTTTCACAGTCAGATGAAAGCTTAATGAAAGGGACAAGCAAAGCGGAATCCCTGCAGCGGCAATAAATAACAGGGCACTTACAACAGGGGATCTGCAATCATCTTCTGCTCCACCCAGCTTCAAAATGCCTCCAGCAGCCTGCTCATGGACGGGAAATTCACACTGCAATCAGCCATACCGGAGCAAAGGACGTGATTCTTCCGGCATATGGTCTGAATAAGGCAAAAGGGTTAAAGGCGAATATAGAGCATATTACACTTTACACTGTTCTAAACTCATTTCACCGCTCACTCTGTGTGCGTACTTTGATTCGACATGACTCCGTAAACAGCGAAGGAACGAGTAGTTGAGAAGATTTAAAGTTGACGAGTTTAATATTGAGGCTCATGTTGTTGGCGTGGAATTTAATTATTAGTCCACTCCTTTGCTGTTATAATAACGTCCAGTCTTCTGAGAAGGCTTTAGATTTTGGAGCGTGACTGTGGGGATTCGTGTTCATTCAGCCACAAGAGGTTCAGTGAGGTCAGGCAAGTGATGTTGGGTGAGGAGGCCTAGGGTGCAGTTCATCCCGAAGGTGTTCAGTGGGGTTGAGGTCAGTACACTCGAGTTCTTCCACTCCAACCTTGGTAAACCATGCCTTCCTAGAGCTCGCTTTGTACACAGACGTATTGTTATGCTGGAAAAAGATTAAACCCCATTGTTCCAGTGAAGGAAAATTGTAATGCTCCAGCAATCAAAGCCATTGTATACAATTGTCTGCTTCAAATTTTGTGGCAACAGTTTCGGGAAGAACCACGGACGTTCAGAAACCTTTGGCCCTGTAGTGTAAATCTACAGCAACATCTGGGAGGCTTTTCTGCCACACTGTGTCCGAATGGGCCTCTTGAAAGCCACAGTGCTGGTCACAATGGAGTTCACTACATTTAGCAAGGATTCTTCACGTTTCTACACTTTTTCCTCCCCTCCCCATCCTCTCCCCATCCCACCCCTGACTAGACAACATCCTCACAAACATATTACTCGACTAGTCCATGCAACTCCTAGTCAAAGGCTGCATCTGTGTTCCTGGCAGCATAATTTCCGAGATGTAGGGAAGGAGATTTTAACAATGGCCAACATTTGCATGTCTGTTAATCAGTAATCAAAAGGCAAACTGCTGCAACCTGCTAGCTAGGAAATATTTTTGAAGGAATGTTAACAATTCTAGGAGATATATTTAGACTAGAAAAGAAGGCGTTAATAATTTACAGCATGGGACAAGTTTGAGCAATGTTATGCTCACCTTTGCTCTCTGGTGATGTTATTGTTTAACATAGTTTTATTTATTTAAAAAAACAAACAACAACATTCGAGCAAATGAGATTTAGTTTTATTTAATAAGTCCGGAATACAACACAACGCGGCATGTTGTTATATATATGAAAATAACGCACTGACAGGGTGGTAAGATGTACTCCGAGATTAAGCGTATTATTCCACTTTTATTTATTCCACTTGTACGACGAGCAGTTTGATTTTGCTATAGAAACAATACATGTTAAATCAAACACAATGAGACACATGTTTAAAAAAGTTAACAAGCCCCTTTTGACCAATCAGATTCCAGAATTCAACGATGCGGCGAGATGGCGAAAATTAGCCATGCCATTAATCTTAACTTGGTCTATAAGGCGTCAACTCACACAGTATAACTATTCTTTTGCTATTCAGGCATGTTTACACTATGGGCTTGTAAAATACATGCATGGAATGATGTCCGTGAGCCATGTTTAAAAATGAATGACATAATGAGTATCTACTTAGTCATTTGCTCAGTAGCTACTTACTAGTAATGAGGGATTTTCTCTATGCAGGGGTCAGGCGCCTTCTGAAGCGGAGATGAATTATTTAAGCATGGCTAAAACCCTGGAGATGTATGGGGTGGACCTTCATCCTGTGTTTGTAAGTAGGAATATTAATATTAATACACTTGATGTGGTTACTGTAATTTATAGGGATGTTTGAAATAACCTCACTGGTTTCATTTCAGGGGGAAAAGCAGTCCGAGTATTTCCTGGGGCTGACACCAGTTGGAGTTGTAGTTTACAAAAATAAAAGCCAAGTTGGGAAGTATTTCTGGTAGGAGAACCTACTACAGTAGCAATATATTTTTAATATATTTTTCAAAGCACTGTCTAAGATAGCATCACATGATAAAGATATTTAGATATTGAGATGTTTGTGGTTCGTTAGCCAGGAAATCTCTTTGTTCCTTGAACATTTTGTGAGATAGAAACCAACCGATGGCATTTTTACTCTCAAACTGGACTCATTTTCAGGTCTCTGTGGAGGAAATGTATTTTTTTTCCTTTTCTGCACAGGAAGTCAAAGCTTGATTGTGAAATGAAAGCATTTATACGTGTTTGTTGGATGTTTCAGGCCAAGGATTACAAAAGTATTTTTCAAAGAGACACAGTTCGAGCTGCGCGTTCTGGGGAAAGATGTAAGTCTCATTATTTTATTATTTTTTAAACGGACCAGCTAATGAGACCCGTTTTGTGTGTTAAACTGTCTGTGCTTGTACATTACCATGGAAACTAGAGGATTCCCGATAGAATGATTCTCCAAAATATACTGACAATAATCTACATTATTAGAATAGACATGTAAAGTGTTTGTTTTCCCAATATTACTTCTTCTCGAACTTCTCATCTGTATGTTTTAATGCCATTCTAATGAAAATTCTCTGGTTCCCATGGTAACATCTGCACATAGGTATATTTATCAGCTTGCTCAAATATCATAAACCATAAAAATCTGCTTTGTCATCCTCCCATAATTCATGCTGTTTTCTGCGCAAAAAAAGAGAATGATTTCTATTTGCCACTCAGGAGGAAAAGTACCTCGGGAAGAAAAACAAAGAAATTGGGAGGTGTTAGTCTCCTAGGCAGAGATACTTAGGCAGAGTTCTAATGCAGGACCGAGAAAACGATTATTGACCCGGGACCACTACTATCTCCATGCCTCAAATGAGATTTCACAAAATTCCTGTACACTTCTTCTCCTCCAGGCCAATTTACTCTTTGAATGAAAGAGCTGCTTCCCTAAGGAAATCATCCAATCTAGTGAAAATATGCTAATAAGCTTTCACCAGGTCTTTTCAATTACTTTTATTGAGCAAAGAACCACAAGCATGCACGATCGGCTCTAGAATTATTGGCACCCATGGAAAGGATGAGTTTCACTGTGGTTTAAACTCAAAGTGAAAATATGAGAGAGAGTTCAACTTTACTAAAATTACGTCGCAATTATTGGCACCCCTCCACTTACACAGTACTTGATGCATGAGGTCTAGATGTACCAGACAAGAGAGGCTTGTGGATCTCATCCCACAGATCAGGGAATTGGGATGGCCATGTCCAAAACCAGATTCTGTTGTCCTTGAACCATTTTCATGTGTGGATTTTTGATGTCTATTTTGGATGATCAATCCACAACCCAGTTGTAAGCACTCAGGTACTCCACTGAGGCCATGATGCCATGTAGCCTAGCAGGGTTTCCAGGGTCTTTGAAGGAAAATGCATAACCAAACCCACCTTAAATGTTTGCTTACCAAATGGAGTATTTTTGTCTCATCTGACCGTAGAGTTCCAATCAAAGTTCTACTAGCGTCTAGCATTTGTGGTTAGACGCTCTCCAAAATAGTTTGTTGGCATTTTAATTGTAGATTAGGAGACTCTGTGACCCCAAAATGCCGCAAAACTCCAACTGTGATCCGTACAGAATATCTTCGTGTCAACTTCCAGCTGCAGATGATTTAAACGGCTTAATTATTGCCCTAACAGTGCATATGGGCATTTTAAGACACGTGGCATGTTTTTTGTAGCCAGTGTCTGATTTTTGCCTGATTTCATTCATGTATTGTCTAACTTTCTGAATGTGGAATTTGGCTCATATTTATACTCCAGTGAAACAGGAAGTCATGGATGGCCGCGTAAGAGTTCCTAAACACTCAGGTGAACTTTAAAAAGTAATATATAAACGGAAACGTGTCCGTTACATTTGGTTCATTTGAATTTCATGGGGGTTTACGATTATAGAATACGATTGTTTCAATTAAAGTTTCGATTTCTCTTCTTTTCAGTGCCAAAATAAGCTAATCAGCAACAAAGGCATTTTTTATATTTAGGGAGCCAATATTTCTGGATGGCAATATTTTCTAACAGAGATTGATTGATTTATTTATTTATTTATTTTGCAGTGCAACGAGACATCATTCTTCTTCGAAGCTCCCAGCAAGGCGTCATGTAAAAACCTTTGGAAGTGCTGTGTGGAACACCACACCTTCTTCAGGTACGAAAGCAGTTTGCACTTTGACCTCTTTAAGCACAAATCAGGGGCCGTGACAAGTTTTATTTGATGGCTTCAACCACGAAAGGTTTGAAATAACAGCAATAAGAGAAGACCTCGCCCTTCGTGTGGGTTTCACCAGCTCACTTTTAGCGAACCGATCTAGTCTCGGGTCAGTGGCGGGGCAGCCTCGGATTCCAGGTGTTACATCACCGAGATTAATGGAACCACCTCTGGGGAAATGCCTTTTTTAAAAGGCATTAACAATTCATTCCACATGATTTTCATTTCACATCATTTTGACTGTGGGGAATTTAAGAAATAGAAAGGCCGGTTTTAGTCAGATCCAAAGTGATTTGAATGATTTTCATATCAGAGCTGTAATACACGTGGTGTATATCTATCTAATTTCTCATTATTGAACCATCATTTCAATACGTTTCTCATCTCAAGTTTTAGTAAATGGTTTTGTCTTCAGTTATTAGAAAGGGAATGTAAAGAGTTCAGTGATTAAGGCTCTGGGCCACTCATGAGTTAAAGCCTCAGTATCGCCCTTGAGCAAGTCTCTTAACTTTCTCTGCTCCAACGCCGTATCACGACTCACCCTGTGCTCTGATCTCGGTGTCCTAACAAACCAGGGTACGCTAAGAATTTCACTGACCTGAGAAATGTGTTATGTAACCTGACCAAATCATATTGTTATTATTACTTATTTATTGTTACTACTTCTTACACGCAGTCTTCATTGCCAAAGTAACTCAAATTACAGGTATGTAAACCCACAAAAAAGATGCAAACCTTAATAAATCAGCTTGTTTTTTTTATCAGCTTTTACACACGCAAGCCTTTACTGAATCTTAGTAGTCTTTATAAAAAGCTGTTTTTTTTTTAGGTCTCTTTAACCAGTCAACAAAAAAATCATGCATGTAAGAGCGTAAGACCCACTGAGGAGTCCATACAGGATTTCTCAGAGGTGTTTTTTGAATGTTGCGGCTAAAAAAAATGCTTGATTTCGCTGCGCCTTTTTTCTAAACTTGCTGAGAATTTTGTGCTTTTTTTTGCAGAAAACTTCTTGAATTGGCAAAATTGCAATTGCATGAAACTCTTTCACAGTGATGTTTGTTGGCAAATACGTCCTTTCAGTTGTACTCGTGTTCGACGCACACGACTCAAAGACGGCTCTGGTTGGATGCGCATTGTGATGATGTCACATGACACGTCTCGGCCCAAATAATTTAGGACAATGGCAAGCTCCTCCGAATATTGAAGCCTTGATTTTGTGTTAATTTGTGTGATCTCAAAATCCTGTGCTATGTGGATGAAAGGCACTACATTCCCATAATGCACCTAGAGCTCTTAGGTGTGGTCCTCTTGGTGTATTAATTCATCTTATAACCATTATTTAACCAATTATCTGGTAAGGAACCTTCTCTATTTTAGTGCTGCTTCTTTGTGGTACAGTATTTGTATTTGTACCGTCACATCCGTTAGAGTTTCTAGACTGATGTTACTTGTTAATTGCTTTTAATGAAAAAAAAGGATTTTCTCAAACACTAGCTAAACCAAACAAATGAAAGCATGTGCATTTTCACACTAGAATTTTATCAGCTGTGACTGGACTAATTATGTGGCATTTTGAAAATGTTGTTCTTTGAAAGCACAAAGAGAGATCCTTGATCATCATGCATTCACAGTGAGCACTTCCAGCAATTTCACTTTTCTCTGTTTGCCTTTTATCACACTTGTGTCAAGTCCAGAGATCTTAAAAAGCCTAACACAAGCTGCAGTAATCTTGAAATATATTAAGTTTACTTTCTCTGTCAACTCTAATTCTTTAGAGAAATCACTTCTATTCTGCTGGGGTTTTTTTAATAAGTCCCTGTCTTTGAGAAATCTACTCTCGATCCTGTTTCTTTTTCTTAAGTCCGTTTCTTTGAGTGAACGCTGGCTGTTAGGGAATATTCACTACAATCCCAATCCCCAAAATGGCTGCTGTTGTTTGCACAATCAGAAGTTGCTCTCCAGATCAGCCTTAATTGACATAGAGCAGATGAATCCAGTGGGTGGTTTTTTTGGGGGGGGGGCATTCTGGTAATCCATGTGAAAGCGGATCAGGGATCAGGGTTAGGAAATAGAGAGAGAGAGAGAGACAGAGAGAGAGAGACAGAGAGAAGAGAGAGAGAGAAGAGAGAGAGAGACACAGAGAGAGAGACCGAGAGAGAGAGAGAAAGAGTGACAGAGAGAGAGAGTGACAGAAAGTGTGACAGAGAGAGAGAGAGAAGAGAGAGAGAGACAGACAGAGACAGAGAGAGAGACAGAGAGAGAGACGAAGAGAGAGAGAGAGAGAAGAGAGAGAGAGAGACACAGAGAGAGAAGAGAGAGAGACACAGAGAGAGAGAGAGAAGAGAGCGAGATAGAGAGAGAGTGACAGAGAGAGAGTGAGCGAGAGAGAAAGAGTGACAGAGAGAGAAAGAGAGAGAGAGCGGGAGAGAGAGAGAGAGACAGACAGAGAGAGAGACAGAGAGAGAAAGAAGAGAGAGAGAGAGAGCGATTTTTTTCAGATTTTTTTTCTGATAACACATACCAAATATCTGTGATTGCTATGGCAACAAAACCATACACATGAACCATACACTTGATACACATCAAGACCATTTTATACATCTGTAAAGGTCTCTTATTATGTAAACAATGAAACATAAAATAAAAAAAGATATCAGGTATAAAGGAATAGTTACCGTAAATATGCTAATATAACTAACAATTAGTGAAGGCTAAAACTCATTCATTAGTTCAGTCTCATTTCCATAAATATAATTTGTATCTAACTGATTAATAACTGATGGAATGGTTTCAACAAATATGCTAATTTAACTACAAAATAATAAACTACTTCACTAATCAGTACAATCTCATTAACATTCCATTTCATTATTAAACAAATAGTTCCACCATGTATGGTAATATAGCTAAGAATGAATAAAAGCGAATTACCACAGTCTCATTACTGTAATGCTAATTAGGTTAAATATGTAAATTAAAGAATAATTCTACCAGTGTGATAACAGTGCTAAGAATCAACGAAGGCCATCATGTGCTAATTACAAAAATGATGATTCTTTTATATTCATTATTAATTTCAGTAATAATTCCACCATTTTGTTAATATAGAAAAGCAGATGGATGCTACTAGCCACCATTTAACACAGTTATATTACTTAAATGTTTGTTTTTTTCCATCTTTTCAATTAGTTTTCATTGATGGTTCAAATTGTTAGCATTTCCATTATGCAAGTTCCATAAGTCCGGATATGAAAGGTATATAACAACGCCATTATTATTGATAAACACAGAATAGGTTTATAGGCGAGTTTAAGCTGTTCTCATTATGTGGACCTTTCTGTAGTTGTTAAGCCATGCCTTTTTTCCCCCGCAGAGGTTCACTTCAAAGCCATGAATGTTAATGCAAGCCAAAAGCTCTCTTTAGTGTTTTTCACCTTTGATTTACCTCATATTAAAAAAAGAGACAGAACCTGGCTTTTCTGACAGAACTTCACAGAGAAACGGTAAAGAATTTTCAAAGACACACATTTGGACAATAGGTTATACAGTGGATAAAAAACGTCTACACACCCCTGTTAAAATGGCAGGTTTTTGTGATGGTTTGGTTGTTTTGGGGTTGTTCTTTTTTTTTTGGGGGGGGGGGGTGTCGTTGGGGGGTGTGACTGTGGTACGGTGATAACACTCAATACTTCACATAGTCATTGTGTTCAAACAGTCTCTTTATACTGTGGTTGTGAGTGCTGTGAATTTGATGCAGGTGTGTGTGATTAGAATGAAGGTGAGTGTTCTGGGTCTTGCCGTCCATGGCGGCCATGTTTGTAGGCCACAGTGCAGGATGGGAAATGTAGTCACCGGTTTGCTGTGATATGACAGTTCTGGCATGATTGATCTTTTTAGATCACAAAAACCTGGCATTTTAACAGGGGTGTGTAGACTTTTTATATTCACTGTGTGTTCAATCACCAGAGGTTTGAAGGCATCTTGTTGCATTTGTGTTAAACGACTGTTGATTCTGCTGTGGAGGAGTTAGTTTGACGAATCACGCCGTTATGTCTGAAATTATTCCTCATGCTGCCGTATTGATTCTCACTCGCGTGTTTTAACAGCTATAAATACTGCACTGAGTTCAAAGTAAGTTAAGAAGATTGCTTTTATCTTGCTTACAAACTATAATAAACAATCCAGCTTACGTTTGCTTAATGCTTCAGTTTAAGCATTTAAGAAAATTGTGCGCAAACTTGTGTTAATGGATTAACATTTTTAATCTGAATGGGAAAAAATTCTCTCTGCTCTTGAATATATCTTAAATATATTTTATAGAATGCCGGAAAATGAGGTCAACACACTGTCAAGCAAGCTGTCCAAATTCAGCTCTCTGGGCTCCAAACATCGTTACAGGTTAGTAACTTGGGTTGTTTTCATCCAGACACTGCGTCTGAACTACGAGAGAGAGTGAGTGAGTGAGTGGGAGAGAGAGAGAGAGAGAGAGAGAGAGAGAGAGAGTGAGTGGGAGAGAGAGAGAGAGAGAGAGAGAGTGGGAGAGAGAGAGTGAGTGGGAAAGAGAGAGTGCGAGAGAGAGTGAGTTAGTGGGAGAGAGTGAGAGAGAGAGTGAGTGGGTGGGAGAGAGTGAGAGAGAGAGTGAGTGGATGGGAGAGAGTGAGAGAGAGTGAGTGGGAGAGAGTGAGTGAGTGGGAAAGAGAGAGTGAGTGAGTAGGAGAGAGAGAGAGTGAGAGTGAGTGGGAGAGAGAGTGAGAGTGAGTGGGAGAGAGAGTGAGAGTGAGTGGGAGAGAGAGTGAGTGAGAGAAAGAGAGAGAGAGTGAGAGTGAGTGAGTGGGAGAGAGTGAGTGAGTGAGTGAGTGAGTGGGAGAGAGAGTGAGAGTGAGTGAGAGAAAGAGAGAGTGAGAGTGAGAGTGAGTGAGTGGGAGAGAGTGAGTGAGTGAGTGAGTGGAAGTGAGAGAGAGAGAGAGAGAGAGAAAGTGAGAGAGTGAGTGGGAGAGAGAGAGTGAGAATGAGTGAGTGGGAGAGAGAGAGTGAGAGAGAGACAGAGAGAGAGAGTGAGAGTGAGTGAGTGGGAGAGAGTGAGAGAGAGACAGAGAGTGAGAGTGAGTGAGTGGGAGAGGGTGAGTGAGACAGAGAGAGAGAGTGAGTGAGAGAGTGAGTGAGAGAGAGACAGTGAGAGCGAGACAGTGAGAGAGTGAGTGGGAGAGAGAGAGTGAGTGAGAGAGAGAGAGTGAGAGAGAGACAGAGAGAGAGAGTGAGAGTGAGTGAGTGGGAGAGAGTGAGTGAGACAGAGAGAGAAAGAGAGAGAGAGAGAGAGTGAGACAGAGAGAGAAAGAGAGAGAGAGAGAGAGAGTGAGAGAGAGACAGTGAGAGAGTGAGTGAGTGAGTGGGAGAGAGAGAGAGAGAGAAGGTCTATTACATATGTAGTTTAGTGAGGTTATAGTTATTCGGGGTGTATTAATCGTGACCCCCCCCAATGTTGAGGAAATAACAATCTGCCCCCCCACAAATATACAGGAGAAAATATTTTCCATATGTTCCGCTTTAATTCTCCCTGCCAACGGATCTGTCTTTTCTTCATCTATTCTATTTATTTTATTTATCTATTTATTTATTAATATATTCACGTTTGTTACGGAAATCTGCCCCCCCCACCACCTCCAGTTGTACACTGGGTTTGGCCCAGACTCAACACAAGTTCGGTGATGTATTTGAGCAGTTTCCCCATGCTGTGGGAGCTTCTATCACTCAGAGACCACGTGACTTCAAACAGTAACTGTAATCCTAAAACTATCTTCTAAATATAAGGGCGGCTGTGTCTCAGTGGGTAGAGCGGGTTGTCCACTAATCCACTAACCGTGGGGTTTCCGGTTCGAATCCCGGCCCGGGTGATCCCATGCCGAAGTGTCCTTGGGCAAGACACTGAACCCTAAG
>JAFFST010054023.1:18412-36025 GCA_022414735.1 Noturus placidus
GCTTAAAAAAACCAGTTCTACTGGGAACTGTTATTATTCAATTAAAAATTTCCCATCAGTATCTAATCGTTTTAATGGTTAATAAAAAAAAAAAAAAAGAAAACATTACGCCTAGGTATTCAGGAAGTGCTTTCATTTTAAGGCGTGGCCTGATATGGAAAAGGTGGAGTACTTTTAAAATCTCGTGTTATGATGTTTTTCAATCCTGTGGTAATTTCCCTACCACTAGTACACCCATATGTTTGCTAATAACTCGGGGCAGGTGTGTTTCAAGCAGCACAGGATTGAGAAACTCCATCACAGGCGTTTTCAGATCGAGTCATGCACATTTCCGATGAGTCCCTTGCTCTGAGTAAGCTCATTATCAAGCTGTTTATGAGCAGATTCAAGCATGTCAGAGCAGGAAATGCAATAAAATGCGCATGGTCTCGGTGACCGAAGCGGGGTTTTTGTAAGATCGTTAGAGGTCACACTGTACAACATGAGCCCAGTAAAATAAATGTACAGTTTATGTGATATTGATATGTTTGTTCTAATATGTTATTGTTTCTATGGTAACAGATCATACACAGGGATGACGTTTGAGTGAGAGAGAGAGAGAGAGAGAGAATGAAAGAGAGAGAGAGAATGAGAGCGAATGAAAGAGAGAGAGAATGAGAGAGAGAGAATGAAAGAGTGTGAGAGAGAGAGAATGAAAGAGTGTGAGAGAGAGAGAATGAGAGAGAATGAAAGAGAGAGAGAGAATGAGAGAGAGAATGAGAGAGAGAGAGAGAGAATGAAAGAGAGAGAGAGTGAAAGAGAGAGAGAATGAGAGAGAATGAAAGAGAGAGCGAGAAAGAGAGAGAGAATGAGAGAGAGAGAGAATGAAAGAGAGAGAGAGAGAATGAGAGAGAGTGAAAGAGAGTGAGAGAGAGAATGAGAGAAAGAGAGAGAGTGAGAGAGAATGAAAGAGAGAGAGAGAGAATGAGAGAAAGAGAGAGTGAGAGAGAATGAAAGAAAGAGAGAGAGAGAGAATGAGAGAAAGAGAGAGAGTGAGAGAGAATGAAAGAGAGAGAGAGAGAATGAAAGTGAGAGAGAAAGAGAGAGAGAATGAGAGAGAGAGAGAGAGAATGAAAGAGAGAGAGAGAATGAGAGCGAATGAAAGAGAGAGAGAGAGAATGAGAGAAAGAGAGAGAATGAGAGAGAGAATGAAAGAGAGAGAGAATGAGAGAGAATGAAAGAGAGAGAGAGATAATGAAAGAGAGAATGAGAGAGAGAGAGAATGAAAGAGAGAGAGAGAATGAAAGAGTGTGAGAGAGAGAGAGAAAGAAAGAGAGAGAGAATGAAAGAGAGAGAGCAAGAGAGAGAGAGAGAGAGAAGGCGAGGCCGGTGAGGGAATAACTATATCGGAGCTATAACAGGAATTATAGGAAGTGATAACAGGAACTAACTTGTCTCTCAGACGTTCCACAAGACAGTAAATCTAACTATAAACCGCTAAAATGCACGCCATGTCGCTCATTAGTAAATGAAACATTGTAATCGTCGGCAAATCGCTGTGGTGTAACTGGAACAACAAACTGACTATTATATGGAAATAATCCACTGTGGGACGGTAACACACCACCCGGCGTGCATTATTTTCATATAACCTCACGGCCTATCATAGGGCTGGCTGATATATCGATATAATGTCATTATCGTGACAAATGATTACGCAATACACTTTCCTGAGATATCGTTGCTACGGTGATGTGTTTTGAATGGATGGCGTTGATTTGTCATAATAAAAAACAAACAAACTCAATCTCCTTTGTCTTTGTAGACGATAAAGAAACGTATCATCACACTCAGTTTAACATTTTGTTTTGTTTACCGTAGAAATGTCCTTGAGTATCACGACATGATATTTCTGTCCTGTCGCTCAGTCCGTGTGTATTGTGTGTTATTCCTAACTTCTCACATTCTGAGGTTGCAGAAACACAAAGCTTCTTCAAAGTGTTTAGTTGATGTTTTCTCATTGCTCCTACTGTGCTTGCAGTCCTGAGGGTTTCGCGTCATCCTGTGCCTCCCTTCTATTGGCTGATGAGCTTTGTAGCTTAGACTTTAATCAAAAATCTGCTCACATTGGCAATAAATCAGCCGATGATGAAGATGCCTCATTATACGTTCCAAGACCTCTGATCTCCACTCACTCCTTGAGAATTATTTTTTGTCTGGAAAAGCCAAATCAGGCTTAAAATCATACGGTGTAACTGCAGGGCTGATTCTGGCTCTGTTTCTTGCAAATTGTAATACATGAAGTAAGGAATTTCACTGTGAATATCACTGTGCTGTACCTGTGACATTTCAGTCTGTCTTTCTTTTGTGGAAATGTAGTAAATGTGGTTGTTGGACTCCCTCTAGTGACAAATCATTGTAACAGCGCTTTCATTACTGTGAGACAGTTCACTTATTAATGTTAATCAGAATTGTGCTGCAAACAAGACGAAAATACAATGACGAGCTTTATTCATATTTATAAGTCCTGCTGTTTGAATAATATAGATAATAGAAATATTTCTACAAAACCTGATTAGTGATTTGTATCCAGCACACTTCATGCCGAATGATTGGCTTTGACTCGTAAGCTGTAAAGAGATTCAGATCACGAATATCCTAGAGCTTCAGAGTCAGAGCAGAGAGACGTCCAGATCCTTCCCGAGGCTAGGCGCTGATGAAAGAAAGAATCCGAATAATAAGTAGTGTTAAACATCAAAGCAAATCGAGAGCTGATCTCACAGCCGGAATCTGTAAAGACGTGGATGGGAAAAGCCAAATGATCAAGATCGTGTGCTCTTACAGGAAAGGCCAGAGCAGTGAGGATCCATCCAGCAAACAGCACCGGAGAAGGTGGGCAGTTCGGGATATTTATGGAAGTCACTGCAAAGTTTGGAATGATGTGTGATTTTTTTTTTTTTTTTCATCTTGGCAAAAAAAGCATGTTTTATATTGACAAAAAAGTTGTAGGCTGTAAGATGTATTTAGAGCAAATTACACAAAATCACATATAAAACATAACAGGACAGCATGTACAGTTATATTTATTATTATTATTATTATTGAGGTCACTGAATAATACATTTTAACATGAATAATCTGATTATTTTCTTATATAATCTTATTATTTCTCTCGATATATATTTTGCCTTCTCGTCCACTTTTAACCCGTCTTGTTTTCCCCTCAGGTCACGTTCCCGTGGCAACACAAGCAGTGGCAGTGAGTCAGAGAATTCCAACAGAGAACATCGTAAGAAGAGGAACCGGTGCGCGAGCTTTCCTTTCCCCACGCACTAAAACCAAATCAGTCCTGGTGGTCTTCATATAGAAACTTTAAACAGAGCGCGCCTAATAACTCTGAAACTGCTCATAGAGAAGATATATTATCTAATTTAACAAATACATGATGTATTTGATGTACATCTGTACATTTGATGTACATGATGTACATCTAATAAGTGCAGATTGTGGGGCCGTGATGGTTGTACGTGTTTGCTGTAGGTCCCGGCAGGAGAACGAGATGGTGGATTCTGGACCGCAGTGGGAGGCTGTGCTTCGCAGGCAAAAGGAGAAAAACCCAAATGACCCCAACCATCGCCGCTCACGCCAGCGATCACGATCGTCAGTATTTCCGATCGCGTTTCTCCTTTCTGAGGCAGAGGTTTCTATGAACAACATTGTTGATGCGATGTAACCCCCCCCCAAACCACCACCACCACCACTCAAACGACTGGTGGAGGAACAAAACTCGTTCTCATAAGATTTCCTTTAAAATCCTTTCTTTTCGTTTCTTTTTTTTAAAGTGGAAAAATTATTAACACACATAAGAGACAAATAGAAATGTGTTGAAAGCTGTGGGCTGAATTAAAGCGGGGGCAGTCCAAACACTAAGAATATAAAGAAGCGTACGAGATCCTCGAAAATCCTGCTGTAATTCTCTTCAGCTGAAGGTACAAGTGTGGGGGTGCTCGTCATCTTAAATCCAGGGTTTTACATACGAAATTTGCACTACTTAAGAAATAAAAGATATTTTATGTGTGAGAAACGATGCACAGCAGCTCATTCGTGTATTGTTTTTTTGGTAGGAGAAGTCCAGATGTTCAAGCTAAAGAGCAGCTGTGGAAGCATATACAGTAAGTAATGATTGACAGAGTGGCTCTATTAAAGCCTGTGTGAACTTATTTGCTTGCTCCTGGCAGACAAATTCTGTGGTTTGGATGATTCACTCTGTCACGGTTAAAATGGTGTGTGTGTGTGTGTGTGTGTGTGCGTGCGTGTGTGCGTGCGTGCGCGTGCAGGAAGGAGTTGGTGGATCCATCCGGTCTGTCAGAGGACCAGCTGAAGGAGATTCCATATAAGAAAGTAGAGTGAGTGAATCAGTCTCTCCTGTCGTGATCTGTCTGATCGAGATCCACAAGCATGCTACTGAAAATATGTTAACAGTAATTCTGAGAAACTTCCGACAACGTCCGAGTACAGAGGTCCGAGCGTGTCCGAGTTCAGAGGTCCGAGCGTGTCCGAGTTCAGAGGTCCGAGCGTGTCCGAGTTCAGAGGTCCGAGCGTGTCAGAGTTCGGAGGTCCGAGCGTGTCCGAGTACGGAGGTCTTTGGAATTAGAAATAGTCGAATATAGCTTTAAGGGTAACACCAACTGTATCCACAGGTACTGTATGTGGCAGTCATTTTATTCAGGGTGACCCCAGGAAGTCTCTGTGCTATGTAATGCTTGAATAAGGATCTATAGAAATGTTTTTGTTGTTGTTGCTATTGTTTATAAAAAAAGTCTCTTAATGTAAGCATCAGAAATCCAAAAAAAAATGACACGAACATTGTGATGAATGAAAAAGAATCTCCTTAATGAAAGGCGCACAGCAGACAAAATAACGACTGCAGGGAAGCTCGTTGTCTTTATGACCAAACATTTAATAATTAATTAGAAAGATTTCATCAAACAGCATCATCCATAGCTATCCAGAGAAGAATTGGTGAAAATATTGCAAGCTTTGTCCCGTTCAGGGGAAATGGCAATGAAAGCTTGGACTCTCGTTGGAGAGCTGAGACAAATGATCTGACTCAGTATAAAAGACGAGCTGGAATTCATATTCATACGGCAGGTTAATTGTGAGCAATATTTAAGTGTAAATCTGTCTTATGGGGTGATTTTTTTTCATTCTGTCTCCCCGTACTGACTGTCAATACGACGGAATATCTCCTTTCAGAACGCAAGGTGACCCGATACGTATCCGGCACTCTCACTCTCCCCGGAGCTACCGTCAGTACCGGCGCTCACACTGCTCCGATGGAGAGAGGTCTGTCCTCTCAGAGGTCAAGTGAGTCCAGGAATAATTCTGCTCAATTCAAAGATCACGTTTCCCTCAATAGGTCATTCCCAGGCGCCAGCTTGAACGCCAAACCCATCCACACAAAGTTATTCCTGGACGACGCTGCTGTGTGTTGTTTTATTTTGACCACCGACTCTGTGTTTTTCTAGCTCTCGGACTGATCTGGTGCCTCCACTTCCTGTTACGCGCACCGTAGACATGACAGGGTCCAGTACTGCCACCTCACAGGTCAGTTTCTGTTCTCTGGAACAGTGCTTCATCCAGGGAACACACTACCATGCACAAGTACAAAGTCTGTGAAGTAATCAGGGGGATTACTGTGAGTTCGTGTATGAGGAAGAGGGCAGATAGCTCTTCCCTCGGAGTGTGTTCAGCTGTCCAGTGACACAGCACGAGCAGCAGTTTATTAAAAAAATGCAGTCGTCTCGCGTCATGTGACTCGGAGGCAGCATGTATAATCCTTCAACCTCCCCAACTGCTAGCTGCTGTATGATAGGAGAGAGTTAGCTAGTGGGTGGGTATTGGCAAATGACTAAATTGGGAGAAATGGGTGTAAAACTAAATGTAAAACTAATCGGCTGTGTCTCAGTCGGTAGAGCGGGTTGTCCACTAATCCACTAATCGTAGGGTTGGTGGTTGGAATCCCGGCCCGGGTGATCCCATGCCGAAGTGTCCTTGGGCAAGACACTGAACCCTAAGTTGCCCCCGATGGCAAGCTAGCACCTTGCATGCAGCTCTGCTCCCATTGGTGTGTGTGAGTGTCTCATTTGTAAGTCGCTTTGGATAAAAGCGTCTGCTAAAGGAGTAAATGTAATGTAAATATAATTATTGAGATGAACTGATATATTGAGTTGTGTTAAAATAAAGAGATTATGTGACTCAATGAGACATCCATTATAAAACGTCGATCACGAGGCTTAACTTATCAAGGGCTTGGAAACCAGCACTCAAGCTTAATTGGGTGTCTTAAACTGGGTAAAGTCCCAAACGCACAGCTCTTTCCATAGATAATCTAATGTTCTGTAAACAATGACAGCTTTTGTGTTTGGTCTATAATTTAACCTAAATAAATAAATGAAAACAATCCCCCCACATATCAACTGCTGTTACTTTTCATGAAGGCTAGACCGTTTTTGTTTGCAGGAACGTGCTCAGAGATGTTTTTACAGTCTGTGTTTTTCTTTCTGCAGAAGAAGGACGGATCCAAAGACACCCTGTCGGAGAGCTCTGGACCGGAGACGAAAGGCAGCATCATGGCGGCGAAAACCTCACACAGCTCTCGGACGAAAAACGAAACGTGACCGCTTTCGCGATTTTCACCGTGAAAGGTTAGCAGAGGTAACGGACAATCTACTGAGACCTGGAAGTATTCAACACGAATAGATGGAAATTTCAGACACACGTGGAACTCCTGTCTAAAACAATTCGAGAGGGCCGTGTGTATCCATGCTGAAAGCTTGTCTGATAAACAAGAGTTAATTTATAAAAAAGAAAAAGAAAAGAAAGGCATTTTGTACTTTTATTAACTGAACGAACACGATCATCGTACGTGTTTTAAACACCACTCATTCTATTCTGACAATCAAGTGAAGGATAATGACTCGTTTATATAGCCAACACTGCACAGGCATTAAGGTGTTACACTGAACACTGACATTTTATACAGTATTAAATATTCTTGAACTCGTTATCGTACATGTGGATATTATCATGCAAAGAAATTGTATTTGTGTGATACTCATGATAGACTCTATTCTGTAGGAAATTGTTGCTGCTGTAGCTCTTTGTATCGTCTTTCTCTGCTGTTAGGAAATACACTGTATGTGGTTAACCGTAGCTGAGCTGGAGACTCAATAAAATAAATTCAACAGAGATACAACAGTCACAATTTTCATAATATTAAAACCGCCTGCATAATATTGTGTAGGTGCCAGCAAAACACCTCCGTTGAGGCATCAGGACGTCTGAAGGTGTGCAGCAGATCCTTTAAGTCCTGTAAGTTGTGAGGTGGGGCCTCCGTGGATCCGACGTCTCATCCTCCTCAATGCAAAAACAACCCCAACACATTCAATCGCCTGAGCAGTTCATTACCACCACCATTACGACAGAAGTAAATGGTCATAGATACGTTGTTGTATGTATTCTTAATAAGTCCTGCTGCCTTTTCAGTCAAATATGAAATCCTCAGTGTTTCTTTGGTGGATGAAATTTCAGGATTATTCCAATCTAGTGATGGATAAACGTTAACAGCATAACATTCTCAGATCAGAGATTTAGTGCTGTTTACAGTTCGCTGCCACTAGGGGGAGTACCTCAACATGTCCTAATGACTCAGTAATTCAGCTTCTCATAGAAGAAGCATCTGACTCCCATTCTAAATAATGGGAATACTATTTTTATTTGATCTTGTTCTGTTTTTTTCATTCATCCAATCATCAGTGAGCACCTAATCCTGGTGGATACTGAGCCTAATGCAGGAACACTGGGCACAAGTCCAGAGAATTTACCCCGGATGGGATGCCAGTCTGTGGCAGGCACCATGGGCACACACACACTCTTTAGTAAAGCTGTAATTGAGCATATAATGTAATATTTAAGCAATGTTGCATGAGCAAGAGTGTGGTTATACTGAATATCGTCGGGTTTGTGCCTACCGCCAAATCACAGCCGTGCTGATATTCAGTATAAGCACAAGATTGCGCTGTGATATTGCTTTTATACAACCCTAACCCTCCTGATATGTCTTTGTAAATACCCTAAAGCTAGCCATTTTAATTTGCATTACACGTTATATACATAAGTCCGGGATCACAAGCGTCTTCGTGTAAGATCTGAACCCCACGCTCTTCTCTGTTAGACCGTAAACTCAGACGTTTTGGATGAAAGCCAAATACCAGAGATTTCTCCGAGCCTTAGTGTGCAATTCAAGCAACTTATGCAGATCATCAACATTTATTAGCTAATGAAACGTTACTGATCGTATTAAACTACCGGTACGTGCTTGCGTATAATTGGCCGAGTCATGTGGAGTTAAGCCTGGAGGCTGACCTCACACCACTGTCCAATGAACACAGAGTAAACTTCATTTCTATAAACCAAATACGTTATGATCAGCCCTCTTTCTCCCGTTTCTGTGAGTCATCTGGATTTGGTGTTTACTTTCACTGAGCAGTGTCCTCATCTCAACTTCATCTAGCACAAACTTCGTCTGCTTACATTTAGTCTGCAGTAGGAACCTGTTTGGTCTGGCAAAAGCAAACCTTCACGATTATTTTTAATTGAGGTGAACATAAAGGTGCGTCATGTTTGACCACAGTTAGCAATGCTCTTCTTTGTGTTTGGGAATTCCACGTACATCCACGCCCGCTGTTCTGGTACTCCTGCAGCGAAGCAACAGCTGAAACAGAGTTCTGTGCGTCGTGGCAGAGCGCTAACAAATGTATGCCAAATGCACTCGTTCACCTCGACGGACTGCGAAAAAGTGAAAGGGAGGGGCGAGAGGCGAGATTCTGACTTGGCTTTGTGATTGGAACGGACGTTTTTTTCCCCACATGGGGAGCTTGTAATGTTGAACAACCGAAGAAATGCGTCGGCTCTGCGATTAAACCTAGGAGTTTTTCAAGGCACTGTTGAAAGGTTTCTATTTAATTCTGCAGAGAATTTCTTGAACATGGACCTGTTGTTTTTTAAAGGAAGTCATAAACCTTGAAACCCTCCCTAACAGTTTGCAGATGGTGTCATCACAATGTTGCTTGTTTTTCAGAGCAGCATTTCATTCATTCAGGAATGAAAACAGCTTTAAGATGGATCTGGCAACCTGAAAGCACCCTGTGGGTCTTTGAGGACAAGAGGTTTCTGCACAGGGCCTCGCATAAACAGGATTTCACCCTTTCCTGTGTGGAGACCTATTATCAAATTAGACTGAATACCCATCATTCACATTGTCTGAATGGCTTTTCCAGCCATTAAACTCAGCTAGAACATCCTTGTGTTGTTCTTAAAAGTGGTGTTCCTGCTCCTGGTTCTGGAAATTCCTGGTTCTTAACTAATTATAAATTTTAAAAAAAACAACAACCATGAATTAAAATCAGGCATCTTGGACAAATAAAACACCCAAGATGAAAATGAACACAGTTCCTAACACACATGACCCAAACTATATTGTGAGGACTGGACTGGGATTCTACTGCAAAATGTTGTTCTAGCCATAGAGCTGTAACAGACTTGACCCGTCTAATCCATCATCACTTTAAAGCTCTTGGTGTCATGTTTTCATTCGTCCAGGCCATTTCAAATGTCTACTAATAGTACATAAAACATGAGGAATTGTGTTCTGCGTGTACTCGAACATGAGAACCATCTCTAGACCAAATCCGGATTGCGCCTTTCAACCAGACCACACCTTTGGCTGAACGGTACGGAGAACGATTGTAGCACTGCAATAGGAATTAGAACTCTGAGAACTTGTACCGGAGTTCTAAGCGGCTTCTGCTTTTCATCAGACAGCCAGGCCTCACAGAACTCCCGAGATAATCTGATGCACGTCTGTCTGATGTCATGTGTCTTTGTCTGGTAGTAGCTGTGGTCTGTCTAGGAGATAAGCACCTGGTGATGTGATATAGAAGTCTTTGGCATAGGAGTAAAGAGATCCAGGGAGAGAACTTCTTGAAGAACTTAACAACTAGTTTAGCCTTGTAAAGCTAAAGATGGGAACTTGTATTAAGCTAATTAGAAAGAAGGTGGAGCTTTAAGACTGTTTTCCCCCCACAAACTCGTTTAATCTTTAAAACAAACTTACTAAAGAACCTTCAGTTCCTTGATGTCCTTTAATCAGGGTACTGCTATGACTGCTATTTTATTTAACCTTGGCCCTGGCAGTAGACCACACACACCCATTAACTGAGAAATGGACACCTTATTAATTCCCCTCAACTCGGTTAAAAGCATTAACGTTACGTGAGCATGTAACACACACTACTGGTAACGCATTGGCAATGAAAGGCCTTTTTGTGCTAGGAATCGACACAAATCAGATTTCATCCAAGAAGGAAAAGATGGGTGTACTTTCACTGGAGAGAAGATCTCGTCATTTTATATTTCATAACCAATTATACAGAGTCAAGAATGTCATGAGCTCACACCTCACAGAAAGCCTCCGTAAAACGACTCGCATTAAAGAGAGAACACGTGTGCAAACGGGCATCTTCCAAACTGTGACTATGAACTTAGAAAACCCAAAAGACTAAAGGGATGTGTGTGTGTGTGTGTGTTGAGGACTAGCTCTGACTGGGTCGAGGTCAGTGAGGCATTGTGCAACTCGACATTTCCATGTGATCCAAACCTCGAGGTGGTCACCACAAAGACGGTTTTCAAATAAAACTGGATAGTGTAGAGTTTAGTTTCCACCGTGTACTGCGTGACGGAGCACAAGTTACAAACTAAGATTTGATGCAGAATTAAAGTATTGATAACGCCTTTTGTAGATCAAGAACCTGTCATGGAGAAGGGGCTCGTGTGCCGAGAGATGGAGCTTAATGCCCCACGTGAAGAACAGATCCGAGCTCAGAGATCAGACACTGATCCTTATGAAAAGTACAAAAAGACAGTGTAAACTACCTGGACTAAAAAAAAAAAAAAAAGGTACCCACCCCTGGTAACCGGGCCACCTGTATAACCCAGTCGTGCTCAACTGTTACAGAAGATAAATAAGAAGAAATATCTGATCAAAGCCAGTCAGGCGTACAATCATGGTCTTCTACAGACTTGACACTTACAAGGGAATCATTTCCCTCATTTGGGAGAAAGAAAAATAATTCATCCCAAATACTACCTACTAATATAAAATCATGTTAATTTTCTCCTGAAGGAGCACAAATGTTCCCATTTCCCATGTGTACGGAGGAAAAAATTAAAACACTCGCACAAAAAACACCTCGAGAGCTTGCATGTTTATTGATCTACTGCTTAAATCGTCAAAATTACTCGTACAATACAGACAGCTTCGTTATTGATCACGAGCTGACTTGTCTTTTTACACCAATAATAATAATAATAATAGGATTTAAACATAATACAGCAGACCCTACCTAATTGACGCTATTTACAGGAGCTAGAATACCTAGCCTATGAGAGAAAACACAAACAGTCAAGATGAAGATGAAAACAAATCAAAGCGGAAAGCATGCAGCTGATGCACTACGGAAGATCTAGAGCAAGCTGGGAAGAGGTTCCCACTATAGTGGAGGAAAAAAATAAAAAAATTGGTAGACAAAGAAACTAAAGTGGGCTTTCAAGTTGGTCGTTGAATCGGGATCGTCCAAAAGTATACGTTAAACTGGAAGCAAAGACAAAACTGCAAATACTGAAGGACGACGCTTTGCTACTGAATTACCCAAAAACAATATATAAAGCTTTTTGGTTTCCATCTTCGAGGCGACCTACAAGTCATTCCCAAAACCGTCCGTTTATAGAAAAGAAAGAATCGAACACTAATTCATCAGTGCTACATTTTCAGTATGATCTGTGAGATGTGAAGGTCTTGGCTGCTAGAAGCATCTTCTAATTAGCAGCTGGTGGAGACTATGCAGCTGATTGGTAGCCTTGAACCAACCTTCTGGAGTTGTCCCACAGGAAAGGCTTTGAAACGGTGCTGTTCCCTGGGTGAACATATTTACAAGCGAAAGACATCTCGAAAGAAAACAACTCTGGCCAAAGTTCCATCGTTTTTTGCATTCTTTACGTGCTAAATACGTTCCTAGACGAGGAGAAACCGCTCGCAGATGGTACGCCATTTTACCGCTGCCAAATGATCTAGTGCCAGTAAGTGCGACTAATCAATCACATCAGCTCTTGACCTTAAAGGGAAAACATTAATAATTGCAGTTTTGTGGTTGCTCCCGCTGTTTTTATTTTTTTGTTTGTTTTTGCGATCATTGTGTTGAATGAGATCTTTTCCTCAGAGAATAAAAATGTTCTTCGTGGACTTTTTGTGCCTTTTTTTTTAATCCAAAGAGAAAGCCGCACAGAAACGACAGTGGGAGTAAGGGGGGGGGGGGGGGGGGGGGGTGTCAATCCAGACCAAGTTACAACAACCATACGACGAAGAACCAAACGCCTTCTCCAGACGTGTAGACATGAAATAAAAACCATCTCGGCTACCTTACCAAGGAGCAGATTACAGTCCAAAATAGCACCATTCATCAGTGTCTCAAATCCGTGGCAGCATCTCAATCACTTACCACAAGGAAACAATGCGGTTTCTACAGCTACTTCTATATCACAACGCACATGATTACACTTTAATATACTGGCAAAGCAAAAGAAAAAATTAAAAAAGAAGCCAAACAAAACTTTAATCAAAGCAAAAGTTTAAAATTTCTGTAAAAAAAAAAAAAAAAAAAAAAAAAAAACCTTACTGTGTACTACAAAGCATCTAGTAACTGCGTGGGAATTGGGGACTCTTAGCCTCAGTAAATACTGTTGAGTGTGAGAATATAGGTTTCAGTAGTTTAGTGTGTGAAGACAAGATCAGTTGCTGTGGGTTTACGGGTGGATATGAAATAAAAAAAATAAATGGAGAAACAGAGGGACAAACTGACTGAGGAGTTTAGTGTCTGGGTGTGTGCTGGAAAAGTGTCTACTTATCTTGTGGGTATACAGACCATTTACTTCTCCTTCCTGAGGTATTTTTCCCCTAGAAGTGTGACTAAAATTGTGACTGAAGTCTCGGAGAGTCTGTGGAGGAACACAATGGTACAAACACTGGAGGGAGGGAAGGGGAATAGAAAAAAAAAAAGAAAAAAGGATCCTGCTTCTGTAGGTCGTGGACAAGTGGATGACATGCTGCTGCAGGTTCTCTCGGTCCTGTGGAGGTTGTAAACGATGCAGACGTGTGGGTCTGTACATCTCTAGTCTGTCAGCTCTGTCACTAGGTGCTTTGTGGCGTTTGGTGCTACTCTGTGTCCTCCCAAGAACATGAAACTCATCATCAAGGCTTAGAGTCCCGAGCATTTCTATCATAGTATTAAAAAAATCACACAGACGGGGAGGAAAACGGCCCCAGAGTCATGTTTCATTTTTACCACACACCATAAAAATGAGAATATACACGATTTAAGAAAGGAAATTATACAGGGAGGCTCTTCAGACTCCGTTAAAGGAAACCCCATGTTAGCGAACCACTTCTATCCTACATCAGGCTGAAGGAATGTCGAATTTTCGCTGGGGCTCCCCATCGCCCTGGTCTGTGCAGGGGCCCAGATGTTAACCCTGAGACCAAGAGAAGAAAAAGGAGAGAGGAAGTGACGAGCCAAGGCATCTGCAGCACATCCAGCCTGATTTCTGTTTGATCTTAAATTTCACGCTCGTTGTTTTAGGATTTAGAGTACTGGAACATACCTCTGGGGAGCCTCCATCACTCCTGTCAGTTCAATTCTGCAGCAGGAAGCTTGAAGAGAAACACAAAAAGAGAAGCGGGGGGGGGTTAGAAAACGTGAGGGTATGATGAATTAGGTATATTTGTAGAACAGGTCAGGGTTAACTACTGCAGCACTTCGAACAACATACACATGCTAATGACATGAAACCTCTGGCTCACAGCTACGCATTTCTGACTCGTGTGCAAAGAGCGGCAAAGGTCCGCTAAACAGCAATCAAACCAGTGCCTTTAGGGCTGGCTGTTATTTAATCACCCTCAGATGAGGTATAAACTAACTGTAATTTGATCTTTGGTCTAATACATCAGACCACAAACCCTTCCAAAGAGATGTAGGAATGTGTAATGGTCCTGAGTAGTGGACCGACTGATCGGTTTTACAGATTAATCTGCACCGATAACCGATTTCTGGAACTAGCGGTAATCTGTAAAAATCCACACCGATAGTCTGGTTGCATCCTTTGCGGAGCAGCTGGGAAGTCATTACACGGTACGAGAGTGGCCTCTGGAGGTGAAATAAAAACCGTTGATGACAAA
Organism: Noturus placidus; assembly: GCA_022414735.1. NCBI lineage: Eukaryota > Metazoa > Chordata > Actinopteri > Siluriformes > Ictaluridae > Noturus > Noturus placidus. The sequence goes on from JAFFST010054023.1 coordinate 32,742, forward strand.
TTTTAGTGTGTTATTTTAAGTTTTTTTTTTTTTATTAGATTTTATATGTCTTGAATAAGACGGGGCGGCTGTGGCTCAGTCGGTAGAGCGGGTTGTCCACTAATCCACTAATCGTAGGGTTGGTGGTTGGAATCCCGGCCCGGGTGATCCCATGCCGAAGTGTCCTTGGGCAAGACACTGAACCCTAAGTTGCCCCCGATGGCAAGCTAGCACCTTGCATGCAGCTCTGCTACCATTGGTGTGTGAGTGTGTCTCATCTGTAAGTCGCTTTGGATAAAAGCATCTGCTAAATGAATAAATGTAAATGTAATGTATGTCTTTTTATTTGGGGCATAATTTTTTGGTTCAGTTTGAATGTAAACTTTAATATTAATTTCATTATAAAAATCTACAATGCATTTTCCTGGTACATTCAGTACTGTTAATTTTTTATTTAATAAAGTCCAGCAACATTTTAACTTAGTGTTATGTTTTAATTCGGTATCAATTTTAAAAACTACCGGTTGATTAATCAGTTATCAGCAGGTACCGCCCAACTTGGTTATGGGTAAAAATCCACAGCCCATCGGCCGACCTCTAGTCCTGCTTGAACTTGAATAAGACGGTGCTTAAGATGAAAAAATGCAGAAAACTGATCATCTTTAAGCAAAGCACACATGGCCACGATAGCACGGCCTCGGCACCTGTTCAAATCCCTTCTATCCCGCTTCCCCGACTGCAGCTCTGGAGCGTTTCCAAGCCAAGTAAAAAGAGGTCACTTTTTTCCCCTTCTCTTCCCCCTCCCGTCCTGCCTCAACCCGCCACTGCGAACCCGATGAACCCTCAGTGCTGCTGCTGCTGCAGCGCGCACACACACCGAGAGAGAGCGAGAGAGAGAGCGAGAGAGAGAGCGAGAGAGAGAGCGAGAGAGAGAGCGAGAGAGAGAGCGGAAAATGCAAACTTCCAGCTGGGCAAGGAACGTAGGCAATAGCAATGGCGCCGGATAGTGCCTGGTACTGCTACAGAGTCAAACTAGATGAGAGGAAATTACATACAAGGGAATATATAAATGTATCCCAGCAAACAGGAGCTATAAATAAACGCAACTAGAGAGCTTTCGAAAGATAACCTGTACGATAAAGATAAAATGACAACCACAATTGCATGCAACAACAAAAATACCACAAGGAGAGAAAGGAAAGATGTCGTGTTCCTGTAAAAGAACATCTTTGAAAAATAATGCATGAGCTCACCATGATTGTCGGTCTGCCCGAGCGGCTCTTGCACTGCAGAAGGTTGGAGATTTCTGCCAGACAGACAGACAGAGAGAGAGACAGACAGACAGAGAGACAGACAGAGAGAGTGAGAATGGGTTCTGGTGAAAGGAAGAAGGTTGCAGCTTTAGTGGAACAGGCTGTGCATTGCCCTTGGTGTGCGCGCGCGCGTGCAAGCATAGAGCGTTTTAAGATGGGAGACAGACACACACACACACACACACACACACACAGGCACGTCGCAGCCCGCCTGCATGACCTCATCTACCCCTGCAGCCTAAATGGAGGAGCGTGTAGTCCACAGAGCTGCTGGAGCCACGAAAAGAAAAAACCCCCTCAATAAACCAATACCTGAGACGAGCCCGAGTCGTGTGGACACACTTCTACAAACCCACGCGGCGCGTCAGCACACAGCTCCAGAGGAAATTCCTCTCCGAAAGCGTGCTTTAGTTCATAAACCCGTGTGCTGTGTCCGTGGAAGCCGTCTGGAACCTTTCATGGACAGCGAAACAGCACACTTTCCACTCGGATAAATCCGAGGAGAGTCGCAACATTCTACTACAGTACTTCCCTCTCCTCCCGAATAAAACCCGACTGGGTCAGGCCAGGGCCAGTCTGTTCCCCTCGGAATGCTAGCGTTAGCACACACCATTCAACCGACTGCGCTCGCGCTGACAAAAACGAGCTTCAATTCGAATTCAAACTCGGAGAAAGAGAAGGACGTTCTCTCACAAGTCCGAGAAACGACCTTCAGAACGCTTTGTTGAATTTACCGAAGTCCATGTCGCGCTTATAAACACCCGACTTAACGCTCTGAAGCGAGGAACAAAGGAACAGCCGGCTAGCTAAGCTAGGCTAAGCTAATCATATCGAGTGGCTGTAGCTAGCACAGCTGCATCCACTACAAAGGACCAGCCTGCTAGCTATGCTAAGCTAATCGTATCGAGTGGCTGTAGCTAGCACAGCTAACTGAAGAATGACAGTTTAAGAGGTTTAGGATTCAGTCATGAAGTCGTTTTAAATTACCCAGCGTTCCGAATTCAGACTTATGTTTTTAACCCCAATTATTTTATTTATTTATATATATATATATAAAATAAAAATAAAGAGCAGTGCAATTAGGTTCACTTTCTCTTATTTGACCCGAGAGACTCCGTGCCATTAAATCATGGTTGATATGAAACACGGACCAGCTGCATTCGTGCCAAATATTACATGAGCAGCTCGCGCAGAGACGGCCTCGCCGCGTGTAGTCTGAACTGAGGACTTCAGACTGGATGTAAACTTACTGTTAAATTCTCGTCCTGTTTCCACCACCGCCTGCTCGTCAGAGCTGCTTCAGACTGAGATGCACCCTGTGTGTGGTGTAGGGAAACGTTAACCTCGAAGAGTTTTCACCAAGAGTTCGTCAGTAATTCTGGAGTCAGTTCTGCACATTACAGTCCACACTGAGCTCATTCGGACTGATATTACTGGCGTGAGGCCGGGAGCCCTGTCCGGGCTGCACCGCCGCCTCAGCCAGACTGCTTACTCTGCACGGCAGCAGGCAGAGTCCCCCACGCTCCCCTCAGTCTGACGGGGGAAGGGCTCCATCCCAAATCGGGTCATCATGCATACAAACTGCACTATATAGGATGTCGATGTGTTTATTTGACACCCTATGTAGTAGTCCTATTCAGGGAGGAGCGAGCTGGTTTGGAGCGCACCCAATCAGCGTGCACAGCCAAAAGGCGCGCTCACAGGATAACAGTTTGTTTCCGGCCGGAAACCATCGTTGATTGGACAGCGCTTTGTTTACAGTCATCCAATAAGGACGCGAAGAGATGGCTGCTCTTCATTTCTATTGGTTAGATCTGAAACGGCCGTTGCCCTTTAAAGAGGCACGGACTCGTGTATTTCGGCGAAAAATATAAAATGATAAGAAATGTTAAAATATAAGTGTCAGTTTATTAAATGTTTAATTATACATACATATATATATATATATATATATATATATATATATATATATATATATATATATATATATAT
>JAFFST010054023.1:48572-77369 GCA_022414735.1 Noturus placidus
CCACCAACCCTACGATTAGTGGATTAGTGGACAACCCGCTCTACCCACTGAGACACAGCCGCCCATAATCCACAGCCGTAGTAATCCACTACTCAAGTTTTGGAAAAACCTACAATGGGCAGAGTTTCTCTGAAAGTTTACTTGAGGTCACTCAGAAAGAACAGAAACTTGTGAATGGGGTCAAATTACATCAGACTATAGCTCGTGAATGTACTGCTGACATCCAAACTGACATATCATACTCGCACCAAAGCACACGGCTGATCATGATCACCATCAGCACCTAAGAAAAAAAATGCTGCTAAAATACAGGCAATTTTATACAGTACAATACTGTTATATCAATAAACTGTTTAATTCTGTACATTTACAGAGAATAATCTATAAATTAAGCACATACAGTAAAGATGGGGAAACTAAATGAATCCTCATTTCTCTCCAGGAAGTCGTAAAGGAAATTTCGTCCCTTCAACGCTCCTCTTAAGGTCTCATTTGAGTGCTTAAGAAGGACCCTGTTCTTGCAAGATAAATTCATTTCTTTGTTGTTATTTTTATTATGTTTGTAAAATCTCTTTTCTCACATGATATTTTCGACTGTGCAACTGCAGACAGACTGTTGTAAAAGTCAGTGTTCTCCAATCTCCTACTATTAAAACTCGTGGTAGATTAACGTCATGTATACTTACGAACTCTGCGCACACACGTGCAGTACCATGTGTACCGTCCGTGCATTTGTGACGCACATGCGAATTCACATACATGTTTCCCATGGAACTTTGAATTGCGCTCCTTCTGGTTGCAACAAAACCTTTGGAAAGTTTGAAGCCTTTAAATCACACAGCTATGGACATAGAAAAGGCAAAACTGAGTTTAGTTCTAGATTTTAGTTCTAGGGTGAGGTCTGAGACGTTGCAGAGCTTGTACCGGACAACTAAAGACACATTTTATGGATGGTCTTGTTGGGTCTGTGTAACAAACATACACCTTCATTTACTCTCTAGGTTTCTAATAACGTTCATCTACGTGTTCATTTTGTGTCTCATTTAAAAGTGTTGGCATTTTGGTGGCACTGAAAAACTCCCTTAGATGATATGAGGAAGAAACCTTGAGAGGAACCAGACTCCGATGGGAACCCGTCCTCATCTGGGTAACAACCGAGAATGTGAAAGTGAAAGAAAGTTCATTATGGTTTTAACATGAAGACTTTGTTGAACCAGCTGGATGGGGTTTAAGAAAACTGGACTCACTGGAACCTTGGCTTTCTTTGCAATTTCTCTAAAGGAAAGGCCTACACTTTTAAGGGTTGTAATGGTCTGTCTGTCTTGCTTTGTTAACTCACATTGTCTCACCATTATGAGAGCAATATTATACTTCCTGCAGTACAATACTGTCCAAATAATGCTTAAGAGGCTCATACAGACAGAGAGTTTGTACGTAATCAACAAAAGTTGGGACACCTGTAGGCCTTTTTATTAACATTCAAGGCTTAATTTACTTCCATTGCTGCAGAACAACTGAAAGTTGTTAACCCATTACTTGTTCCCTGAAAAAGGCTTTTTTTTGTATAACTCTGAAATGTGCATAATTTTTATTTTATTTATTTATTATTTATATTTGACAGTTTTTGGTGAAATCTAAATGTGCTCCCCCCTTATTGTGAAATTACAGTACAATTTAAAATGGAAAAACGTTATAGAAACTGTTAAATTCCAGTAAATGGCTTGAGGTGCAGATACAGAAATGTTTGTTTTTGATGCTGACCACACCCCTTTATATGACCCCTTATATCAATCTATCTATATTTCAAAACAGTTACTGTGAATGCAGACTTTAATACACTGAAAAAGACACACTATTAGCATATTCAAATAAAATTAGTCTCACTCTGGCCACATTTAAAAAAAATTTCCTACATTCTTTTGAATGTCCATGGAATAAAATACCAAGTGCCATCAAAATGGGCAAGAGTAGTGACCTGAACGACATTGACAAGGACCGAATTGTGATGGCTAGACGACTGGATCAGAGCAGGGTCATGGGCTCCCAATGCTCCTTGATGTGTGGGTAGTGAAGGCTAGCCCGTCTGGTCTGATCCCACACAAGAGCTACTGTAGTACAAACTGCTGAACACGTTAATGCTGGCTATGATAGAAACGTGTCAGAACATTGCAGTTTGCTGCGTATGGGACTACGTAACCACAGAGTACCCACGCTGACCCCTGTCCTCCACTGAAACCACCCACAGTGAGCATCAGAACTGCACATTGACATTTATTCATTTAGCAGACGCTTTTATCCAAAGCGACTTACAGATGAGACACACTCACACACCAATGGTAGCAGAGCTGCATGCAAGGTGCTAGCTTGCCATCGGGGGCAACTTAGGGTTCAGTGTCTTGCCCAAGGACACTTCGGCATGGGATCACCCGGGCCGGGATTCCAACCACCAACCCTACGATTAGTGGATTAGTGGACCACCCGCTCTTCCCACTGACCCACAGCCGCCCCACCATGGAACAATAGAAGGTGGATTTGTCTGATGAATCCTGCTTGCTTTTATATCACGTGGATGGTGTGATGCTCTGAGCAATGTTCTGTTGGGGAACCTTCACACAAACCACCTACCTTGGCCTCCAAACTCCCCAGCATATCTGTGGGATGTTCTGGACAAACCAGTCCGATCCATGAAGGCCCCACCTCGCAACTTACAGGACTTAAAGGATCTGCTGCTAACGTCTTGGTGTTAGATACCACAGCACACCTTCAGAGGTCTTGTGGAGTGCACGCATCGACGGGTCAGAACCGTTTTGTTCGGCACAAGGTGGACCTACACAGTATTAGACAGGCGGTGTACATTTTCTTTGCTGCTCTACGGAGTGGGCGGGGTTTATTATTTGAACCCAGATGCAGCGGTAAAGTGGGCGGAGCCACTCTGTCAGACACTTCCTGCTAAGGAGGAAGCGTTAGCTAGGCTGTTTATCTCGGCTAGCTTTACTGCCACTTTCTTTTATCTACAAAAGGTAGGTTCATATATTTATTTATATACATATATATATAGACGTATTTATTTATTTATATATATATATATATTTTTACCGTTTACATACACGAGAGCGCGCGCAAATGTGCCGCCGCTGTATTCCGGCGCCTCGCACTCATGAAGAAGAGTGCATGCTAGTCGGCTAAGCTAGCAGCTTTGTCCCAACAAAGACGCGTTAGCCGCTTAGCAAGCAGGCGGAGGCTTTGAGCTAGTCCACACGGCGCGGACACACACTTCAACCGGCTGTTGCTTTGAACTGAATACGCTCTGGGGTGAACACACACCGCGCTGGATGTTCTTCAAATGAAGCCATTGACGCTGTTCGCGTCGGTGTTTGAAAGTATTTACACCCCCCCCCTCCCCCGCGCGTACATGCCAGCGCGTGCTAGCCGACGTAGCTGTGCTAACATTTAGCTGGCTGATCTTAATGAAGGACAGGAGTGATGTGGAGATCAGATCAACGGCCCTGCCACGGTGAAATATAAGCGTCCCGACCCTGAGCGATGGAGAAGCATCCCATGGTGCACACATTTCATTCAGCACCTGCTTCCGGTTAGTCAGGGTTTGAATGAGCATGTACTGAGTGTACTGGGTTGAGGTTTGGACCACACAGCTCTCTTCCATTCAGCTAGGAAGAGACTTCAGCTTGGTCCCTGTGATCCAGATGTCCAGCTTGTGGTCATGTAACTCATATGAACCAGCATGTGAGCATTTGGACGTAGAGCTGGGTACAAAAAGAAAAAGGCAAGGGATAAAGACACAAATGACGTCATTTCCGCAGCCAGGTTTGACTTGTGATTCTTCTAGACGAGGAGGTTGTGAAGATTCCACAGTCTGAGATCCAGGCTTAAAACAAGCACCACAGTTTTATAGTTTTCAGCATACCGACTACACTTTTCAAAGTTGCACAGGCTTGAAGGTTTAAAACAAACAACCCAGACATTATTGTGAAATCTTTTGTGCGTCGTTGTGTACATTTACATTTACGCTTTTATCCAAAGCGACTTACAAATGAGACACACTCACACACCAATGGGAGCAGAGCTGCATGCAAGGTGCTAGCTTGCCATCGGGGGCAACTTAGGGTTCAGTGTCTTGCCCAAGGACACTTCGGCATGGGATCACCCGGGCCGGGATTCCAACCACCAACCCTACGATTAGTGGATTAGTGGACAACCCGCTCTACCCACTGATCCACTTCCGTCCATGTATAGATGGCGAAAACCAAGGAGAATCTAGACACTGAGGGCGATATTTGAGAGAAGGCTTTTACATGGACAGTGTTTATAACGCTGTAATGAGCTGAACGTGAGGGAAAAGTGGCGCAAAAGAAAAACGTCATCATGCACAGCTTGTTTTGTTGAGGTTCGAGTTTATCGTACCACGCCGTGTATGGTGAATTTGTACGACGGTGATGGCAGAGGCAGTGGAGGTGCTGTTATATTTGGAACAGTAGTAGATTGCGTGGACAGATGGTTTTGTGTGCAGCCGTATGTAGAAACGAAGGTGCTGGAGTAGGATTTATTGTCGAGTCGAAAGCCACCGGCGTGAGGAACTTGGTCTGGTAAAAAGGAAATTAATATTAAAAAAAAAAAAAATTAAATCATGACCCCTTTTCGCCCCCGCTTCCTCTCGCGTCTTCAGATTCCCTCGGTTGCAATATTTTCACTTGGCATGACCGACCGTTGCTTGTTCTTCTTGAAATATCTGCTCTAACTCCATCAGACATCATATGTTCTTCGAATTAGGTCCGGAGGTCATGCCGGAACTCGGACTACTTAAAAATGATATATGTGGATATCTCTCTCAATCAGTCCCTTCAGGATTTACTTATTTTTGCGATATTCAGAAGAGCTTGCAGTTTTTCAAAAGTACAACAAGTTTTCTGCAGAATCGGGCTGTGATCACGATCTGCGTTCAGCCAAAGCCCCTCTTCAATTCCGGTGCGTCGAACATGAGTACCGCTCGCTTTAAAGGGGTCATTCACCAACAAACATCGCTGCGAAAGGCCGTGTAAATGTAGTTTTTCACAAAAAAAGCACTAAAAAACCCCTCAAAGTTGCAGAAAAAAAAACAAGTGTTTTTAGCTGGAACGATCACAAAGTGCGTCTTCGAAATCCTGTACGGACGTGTGTGTGTGTGTGTGTGAATATATATTTCATTTGTAATATCTTGCGGTTTTTTAAATATTTAATTGAGGTATGTTTAGCTTAAACATTTGCATTAAAGCTTTATTTGATATAACCCCAAATCTGTCTGAAGAGTGACTCGATCCTCTTTGTAAAGCGAGGTTCGTGCGCTTGCACTGAAAATCAACGTGCCGTTGTGATTAATGCAAATGATTTTTGGAGTTTATGTAAATCTTCTCACTAGAAGCCCCAGAAAAATACAACCGTAACTACGGCCTTACACTGCTAGCTGCATTACACTTCTTGGAATTATTTCTTCCATAGAAATGTATTGCGTTTTTTTTTTTTTTCTCCCCGTCATGGCCAGATTTACCAACTCATTGATTATCCTGTGTTTTTAAGGTTTCAGACTCGGGTGAAGTCTTGGAGAGGTCCTATGGTCTATTACTTGAGCTCAACATGTACTTCTGCCACTGCTCTGCCCAGAGTTTAGAGTTTTAATTAAGGAGAGTTTAGGAGGACGGACTAGAATTGGGATTGTTGCTCAACACCGTTTTGTGGAACCCTGTATCTCCTCGAAGGCTGCAGGTCCGTCAAGCGTACATTTATTTAAAGTCATGGCGGACGGGAGGATCTATGTGGGGAACCTTCCCATGGATGTGCAGGAGAGGGACATTGAGGATCTCTTCTTCAAATATGGCAAAATTCGGGATATCGAGCTGAAGAACAACCGCGGCACCATCCCGTTTGCCTTTGTTCGTTTTGAGGACCCACGGTGAGTTCCACGGCTGATGTTGTCATTTTCACCATCACTGACTGAAGACAGGGAACATGGAGGAGCCATTTCTCAAAAGTCTCTCAGTAGAAAGAAAGTTAGGAGCACTTTACTCTTTTCCTATAGGGATGCAGAGGACGCTGTCTATGGAAGGAATGGATATGGATTTGGAGACTGTAAGCTGCGTGTGGAATATCCTCGCTCCTCAGGATCCAAATTTGGCGGATCAGGCGGAGGACCAAGGGGAAGGTTTGGACCTCCGTCACGCAGATCTGAGTTCCGGGTTATAGTTACGGGTAGGTCAGAAACATCCATGATTGTTGTATGTTGTTTTATATTTACTTGTGTATAGCTCAGTCCACTATGACTCATCTGGGGTATTAGTAGATATGCATGGCGATACTTCACTATCTGACTGGTATTTGTATCCATGAGTCCTGTTCTTGTTGTTTCAGGCCTTCCTCCTACTGGAAGTTGGCAAGACCTTAAAGACCACATGAGAGAGGCAGGAGATGTGTGTTTTGCTGATGTGCAGCGTGATGGTGAGGGAGTGGTGGAATTCCTTAGACGGGAAGACATGGAGTATGCGCTGCGTCGACTGGACGGCACGGAGTTCAGATCCCACCAGGTTACACACTCCGAGTCAATAGCAGAAACACAAAACGGCCACATTCACAAGTTTTGCATCTAGGGTGCATTATTTTTCAGGGCTGTGGTTCTCACAGGCAATAAGTGGCCTGTTTGCTGGTTTATTTTTACGATTTTATACTAGTAGTGATCACAATAGTGGTTATTTGGAGTAAACAGGTTTACCCTGTTACCCTATCGCTTCTTAAATACAGGTGGGTTACAGGTTGTAGGAAAAACCAGTGGCTCTGTTAAAGGGGGTCATGTGATTGCTTTTAAAAGTTTGTTATTGTTTATTTGGTGTAGTAGAATAGGTTAACATGCTTTAATGTTCAAAAAACACATTGTTTCATACTGTACATTTATTGCAGTACCGCTATTCCCAGTCTTCTTCCGAAAAGCCCAGACTGATCTCTGATTGGCCAAAAAAACTCAAGTGTGTGTCAAACGTAACGCCCCTTATCACACTCGTGAGCTTCAGCTTCCAAAGCAATTATAGACCCAGTTAATAATGTCATCGTTTTACCGTATCAGTTCGAGCCTGAGTCGGATTCTGAAACCGCGGATGATCGATCGAGTCACTCGGTACTAACTTCACGAGCACGACTCGAGTGGAACGTTTCACGGTGATAAGATTTTATTGATATGTTCTAACGGCTTAATTTGTCTTCTTCGCTGTAATTTTGTTCGGAAGTGACTAAATAAAATGCAGTTTAAAAATATGAAAAATAACGATGGTGGCATTATGATAAATCGTAACGCAGAAGTAATATCGGGCGTTTTAGACCGAATAAATCCCTTTGTGGGAGACTGAGCGTTGTAACTTTGCAGATCTTATACATGCACAAACAGATATTATACACTAAAGGAAAACATTTTTCTTAAAAACCCATCCTATGACCCCTTTAAGCAGTGGGAGTAGTTTATGTTGCTGGTATGATTTGGATCCTTAGCGGGAAGAGTCACTGCAAATCAATACAGGGCACTATTAGGGCAGTGGTGGCTTGATGGGTTACTGATTGGAAGGTCGGGGGTCCGATCTGCCACTGTTGGGCCCTTGAGCAAGGACTTCTTCTCCAGGGTCACTGTATCATGCATGACCCTGCGCTCTGACCCCAAATTCCTGGCATGCTGGGATATGCGAAGAAAAGAATTTCCTCTGTGCTGTAATGTATATGATCAATAAAGACTTATTCAATCCATAGGGTTCTTCACGCTTACTAGGGCAGTTTCTGCTTCTATTTACAATTACATTACAGAAATTTCAGCTTGCATTATGAAGAGATGTTGCATTCAAGTCCTCCTGCGAAGTTCGTATTTACACAAACATCAGGTGTGTTCAAGTCACTTTGGTCTCGCTTCTCTTAATTAACGACAAAAAAATACAGGTTTTTTGAACCTACTTCTAGAAAATGAACATAGAATGTGCATTAGGTGTGTTTTTATTTATTTTATTTTTTTATCAATTTCTGAAGTCAGTGAAAACTTTATTACATGTTATAATTGTACAACGCTATCGTATTTTGTGCAGCAAATTATTGTAAATAAATATATCCTGACCGACATGTTAAGCATTTTACTTGTATTTCAATAAATTGCTGCATCTACCAAACACACACAACCCTAAATTCTGAGATGAATAAACTTTCAATACATTCACCGTCAACTACAGACGATGTGTTCATCGAGTCGCGCATGTTTTCTTACTGACACGCCCCCAAGTCTGAGCTCAAAGAAAATCCTGAGCTTCCCCACTCGTAAGTACGCCTTTGTAGTGGCACTCACGTGCGTTCAACTCGTAAATACGATCTTCCCGACATGACTTGAACGCCTTTATATAGCGTTTGATAGCCTTGGTCAGTTGCTAGAGTAGTGAGCACGGGGTTAACAGCTTCTCTGTTTCGTCCTACAGGGTGAGACGGCCTACATCAGAGTATTGGAGGAGCGTGGCACAAGCTGGGGTCGTTCCCGTTCTCGTTCCAGGTCTCGCGGGCGGTACACTCCTCCATACCAGAGCCGAGGCTCTCCTCCTCGCTACCGCTCCCCTCCACGCCATATGGCTCGTCTCAGCCCTCCCTCGCGAAGACCACCGCCTCAGCAACACAGCCCACCGCCACGCCACTATCGGTAAACGGCCAAACGCGTTCAGACATGTTTAAAACCCTGTCCTCCCTCATGTCCAACCTTTTTTTTTTTTTTTTTTTTTTAATTTTGTAATTTACATTCCGCAATTAAGGCCATCCCTGGAAAGCCTTAGTCTCTGTTCACGAGTGTCAGAACAGTCTCGAAAGATGAAAGCGTTCCTCTTCTGGTCAGTAATAACTGGATCATTCATAACTGCCAGGAAGAGAAGATTTATCATTTAGGGCAGACGTCACAATGAAATCATTTGTCCACCTTTTTGTTGTTACTGTGGCAGAAATGGCTGTTCTTGCAGAACTTGCGCTAATCTGTTAAATCTTCTAAAAATCTCTTTTAAATAAAATGAAAACAAGGCTTATGAATGTTTTCTAATGTACTCCATCCCTTCATTTTTGTATCATGTTAGAGATGTATGAAAAGTGTGCTTGATTTTTATTTTAATTTTTTTTTTCCAATTAAAGATTTGAATCATGGTGGTGTTCTCCCAAAATTTGGCTTCCTGACCTGAATGACTTAAGTGACAGGAGAAGGGGGGGGGGGGGGGGGGGTGGAAGAAACCACAAGCACTCAAATGTAATAAATTCAATTTCAAATGTATTAGTCAGATTTCAGAGGCATGTGAACATAAGCTTTAGTATTCCACTTATCCAGCATTTCAAACTGCTTTATTACATCTAGCACGTATGGATATCCTGCCTACAAGCAAAAGCAAAAATTAACCTGCGCTGTCCTGTTGCATTCCAGTAGATTACGTTTTAAAACAGTTTCGCTCCGCACCCAAAAAAGCCCTCAATTGTAAGTCAATCACGTACGATGCAGACGTCATCGGTGCAGTCCAGGACGATTTCTCCACCAGGAATTCAGAAGAACGTCGGTTCAAAGTCACATCAACTGCCTGGTTTCTCTTTGTTTGGACCCATGAACTCCACGTTGTCGATAGGGATGTTTTTTTCTTTGATAGCTTTCTGAAAGTAAAATAAATCACACCAGTATTAATCAGAGAAGCGTTACTAGACACTGAACGCTCCCGGGAGAAAACAGCATACTCTGTCTCGCCTGTCAATCAAAGTGACGTTAACCAGTCCTGGATGTCTGATCTCATGTATGTGGAAGAGAGCAGGTAAGGCTTTCCTCTGACTGTTATGCTGCCCTTGTGATTTTTTTGGCTACAAGGAAGTAATAAGAAACGAGATCACAGGTGATATAAATAAAATGCATATGTATTTTTTTTTTTTTTTATGTGTATTACTGCACTAATAACCAGTAGGTCGTGAGTTTCAATCCCAGACTGCCTGAAAGTCACTGTAGCTAAAAACACATGGTCCAGAAATATAGTACTGTAGGAGGCTATAAATGCAGAAAATATTTTAACAGGTAATATGGGGAAAACAAAAGCTCAGAAATATTTCTGATTTGAGGAACAAAGATGAGACATTCCATCAAAATGTGTCTACCATCCATCCATCTTCAACCGCTTACTCCTTTATCAGGGTCACGGGGAACCTGGAGTCTATCCCAGGGAGCATCGGGCACAAGGCAGGGTACACCCTGGACAGAGTACAATCACACACATTCATACACTACGGACACTTTAGACACGCCAAGCAGACTACCATGCATGTGTTTGGACTGGGGGAGGAAACCGGAGTACCCGGAGGAAACCCCCAACACACGAGGAGAACATGCAAACTCCACACACACACACACACATGGCCCTGGCGGGACTCGGACCCTGGAGGTGTGAGGCGGACGTGTTATCCACTAAGCCAAAATGTGTCTACCATAGCATTTAATTAGAAAACAGCTTAATGTGCTTTGAAATAAACACAGTGGTGAATATAGCATTCCTGACATTGTGGGAATCTGTCCAGCATGATCTGGATTTAAACAGCATCCAATGCAATAGAATCCACTCCTGTTGAACCTTGTGAATGGAATTTGCAGCTGGGTCAGCTTCAGTTCTTGTGACTCAACTGTTTTCCCTTGACCTAATCTAATAATACTCAAATAATGCCATGTGTGTATGGACCAGCTGATCCTGTACACAGCACTGGATCCCAAAGATCCAAGAGAAGAGAACCTGAAGATCTCTGATGATTCTCTAGAAGAGTCATTCTGGCTTCAGCTGATGATAATCGAGCTGAGAGACCACCAGAAGATCAGTGAGCGTGTTTACCTGAACACAGGACTGGTATTTCTTGAACACTTCTGTGCAGGGATCATCACCGCGGTCTCCTTTCAGGAATTTCTCGGCGAACCAGCGGTTAAAACACTGGTCATATTCTCTCTTCAGATCAGTGCAGCTTTCACCCACGCTGTTCATTTCCACGCAAAGACACTAAAAGCGGCAGATGAGAGACGTTTCCGACACTTTAGTCGTTCTTACAGCAATGTGCATCTATCTATCCGTGACCCCGAACCGAACTTCCCCTTGATGTTGCGTCTTCATACCACGTGGTCAACAAACGGCGCAGGATGATGACGTTGCGTCAGGATAGCTCGGGTTGTTTACATTTTGGTCAGGGAATTTTTTACAGTCACAATGTTCTGCTCTCATCAAGCATGTTTGTGGGAATAATTCTTTATAAGGTGACAACTTTTACGAAAACCATCCATCCAATACTGGAATAATATTGGGTGGACTTCTATACTCGCGGACATTAAGGGACCGTCTCTAAAGTCACATTCGACAGTGACTGCGTTTACATGGACAGCAGTAGTGTGATTATTGACCTGACTCTGATTAAGATAATAATGTGATTAAGGTGTTTACATGAGTCGCTTTTAGAATACTCCTGTCATGGACTCGCTTTACATGTTATAGATCATGATTAAATGAACAGCCCGCGTCATTACGTCACCGCGCCACGCCCACCGACGTCCCTCCAGAATCTCACGTATCGACATACAGTTGGTCTTCGTTATGGGACCGTGTACAGTTTTGGGTGTTTTTATTTAAAATTTTTTTTTTTTTACGAACTCTTTAAGTGCGGTTAATTATTTGTCATGTTGTACGTGTTAATAGACGACTGCTTGAAGTCGTGGGTGTGTCTCAAACCGCGTACTCACTGTCTATATAGTAGCCGAGATGCATGTATTTCCCCCCACTACAGGCCTATAGTAGGTGAGTATGCGGTTTGGGACGCGGCCGGACTCTCTTGTTTGCCGTAAAAAGAACTGCCGTGTGTGATCGTGTCCTGTCGCAAAATGCGGTGAAAACTCTCACACGGCGTTCATCATGTGATTAAGGTGTTTACATGTCTGTAATACACGTCCATAATGCGACTAAAACAGGAGAACTCCACACGGCTTAATTCTATTAGAGCTTAATTCGATTAAGGTAATAAAAAATGCTGTTTACATGGTAGTTTCTTAAAGTATCGTCTCAATCGGATTAAGAGTGAATTATTGTGCACACCTTTTAGATTTTTGATATTTAACAAAATAAGCTATTTAATCATATGTAAATATTGCCATGTATTTCACTACAGAATAGGCCCGTACACAAAATATACCATAATTTGGGGCGGCTGTGGTGGTAGAGCGGGTCGTCCAGTAATCCACTAATCGTAGGGTTGGCGGTTCGATTCCTGGCCCGCATGACTCCACATGCCAAAGTGTCTATGGGCAAGACACTGAACCCCAGGTTGCTCCCGATGGCCAGCAGTGTCTTGCCAAGGACACTTTGGCATGTGGAGTCATGCGGGCCAGGAATCAAACTTGCTTGGCAGCTCTGCTACCATTGGTGTGTGAGTGAATGGGTGAATGAGACACAGTGTAAAGCGATTTGGATAAAAGCGCTATATAAGTGCGCCATTTACCATAATTTAAAGCTCAATAGCATTTGAAGGGAATGACACAGTCATATATATATATATCCCATTCAATGGCATTGTAACTGCACTAGCAATGTTCTGTGTGAGCAAAGAAAAAAAAGTACAGTCCAAAGCAAAGTGGTTTGGAGGCTGTACAGAGTGAACACTGATGCATATCTTAGTATCACACAGGCTGGGAGTATTAATAAAGTGTCTTTTTTTATCAGCACAGTTGAATAAAATAATCCCACTCCCGTATTACGATCGATCGCACTGTCGCAGTGAAAAGCAAATAACTGAAGCACGAGCGCTTTCATGACCGTCCACATTTATTCCATTTTACAATACAGCACCAAAACATTCTGACAATATACTATATAGTCACACTGATTACGATAAAAATATATAAGCATATGATATATTTTAACATATAGTATTTTTCTGTTCTCTTAAATAAATTATCACTTTCATGAGTTGAATACAGCACTTTTTTCTTTTTCTTTTTTACAATTGACAAATAATTTCAGTTTCATATAGTATTTTCATACTGTGATTTATCGTTTCACAATTTCTAATGTACACAGAGCATTCATGAAATGTATATGCAATACATATATATTAATGGAAATGGCATGTGGGTGAAGGTTAGTGTTAGTCATAACACTGGCACTTGAAACAATTGGTCTGAATTACAACGTCTTAGCTGAGTCCTACAACCACAATGAATCCATTGGCTAAAATTATGAGACAAAAGTTTGGTTGCTGGTAGTTCAGATCATACACACACATTCTCTCTCTCTCTCTCTCTCTCACACACACATTCACGCACACCCGCTGTGTAAATGCTATATATGCCAACTATTGGATTGAATGAATCCACATTTTGATGTACAGACATAATAAATAGATTTTTTCCTGCACTCACTCACTCACTGAGCATAAACGAATTCGCTGAATGCGTCCCTAAACAAAGGAACTTAAGGCAAAAAGACTGCTCAAAAATAAACGCATCTCCGAGATTATAGTATATTCATGATTGTTTTCGAGTAAGGTCGGTTCAGGTGAGGTACAAAATTGTGTAGCAGCTCAACATGTCACCGAGTGACAAAGTCACCCAACACAGCAAAATCCCCAGTGTTGAATTAACACCTAGAGCGTTTAATGAACACTTTCAGTGTACATTCGGACACGAATAAACACTGGAGGTGTTAATTCAACACTGGATTTTACTGTGTAGAAAGCTTAACTGGTACTTACAAAAGAAAAAAAAAAATCACTTGTTCTCATCTATAATACAAATTTGATAATACCTGAAAACAGAAGGGTGTGCCGAAACAGACCGAGGGTTCTCCATGCAAAAGAAATGGAGTGGTCATGACAGACGAGCAATACTTAACTAATCAGGCAAGTGCTGTTAACAGCGAGCACCCCTCGTGATAGATGTGTTTCTTAATTGCAGACAAAATGTCAAATATCTTGTGCTTTTCAAGGAATCTCTATTGGTAATGCCATCATTTAGGGTTATGCTCCGTTAATATGCTTTCATTTGGCAAACAGTTTTAATCAAAAAAGGCTTCATTCAATTCAGACATATAACAGAGTAGTCCAGGGTTAAGAACTTTGCTCAAGGGCCAAGTAATAATTCCATGCCATTTAGACACTCAACCTTCTGATCACCAGCATAGAATTTTTGATTTACCCTTAGCCTATCTTCCTGAGGTGCCCCTGCCCTAAACCTTGCCCCCCCCCCCCCTCGCCTGAACACACCGTAACCAACTAATCGAATAATTAAAAGACTTTCCTGATGCAATATGGTTAAGTTGGAGAAGTAAAAACCTGCAGTGCTGGGTTACTCTATGTTTCAAGCCTTTAAAATACTGTATTTATGTATATTCAGGGTGTTTTCAAATCATGTGACTAAGATTTCTCAGCAATCTACCCTGGATAATTTTTATTTCTTCTCCATTGTGTAATTTGACATTGGGTTTTTATTGCTTTCAAGCAAGATAAATGACATTAGAAAGGATTTTTGGCCCGCCCCTGCCCTATACAGTAGAACAGCAAGATCTAAATGTATACTTTGAAAAGGAAATAAAAACAAACACGAGTGGTCTTGTGACTAGACAATGGAGAACAAATGCTAACAGGTTGTCACTTGTTCTCTATGAGGATCTGGACCTTGTGAACCAAATCTCGGGCCATCACCAGAAGCTGTGGAACATCATGCCGCTCAGCCATTTCTGCAATAAAACATAACTGGGTGTAGAATAATGTCATTCCTTCATCATTCATCTTCTGTAACTGATCTATTCTGGTTGGGGTTGCAATGGATCTGCTGAGTGCTGAGTGCCAGGACATGGCAGGTCAACATGCACATGCACTCATTTACACCTAGGAGCAATTTAGCATTGCCAATCTACCGACCGCCATGTCAGAAACCAGAAGAAACCTATGTCGATATGGAGAGAACATGCAGAGAAACACCATGCCTACTGTAACACGATCTAACTGGGAATCCTGGAGCTGTAAGGCAGAGATACTGGGGGAATATTTTCAGTATAAATGTGTGAATCTCCATATTGCCCTTTATGGGCATCTTACCATTGAAGAACTTGATGATATCAGTGAAGTCCATGTTGTTCTCCAAAATGATGTCCCTGTATAACTCAACCAGTGCCAAGGCAATGAACAGCACAAAATGACCAGAGGAGATGGTATGGGCCGCCCAGATGGTCTCCCAAACAGAGAACACGTCATCATACACCATTTCTTGAGATACACAAACAAGACTTATTTATGTCGTGATATAAAGTTGTATTATTTTGTGTTGGTATTATTAAGCCAAAATGCTTTGACCTGTATACTTGTTCAGCTCTACGAGTGACCTTACCTCTTTTAAAGTCTAAGAGGAACCATCGGTAACAGAAGTAGAAGTGGGTGTAGTCGCCATTCTGTTGCATCAGCTCAAAAAGCTCAGAGTCGAGAATCTAAACATCCCGAAAAGAAAAACTACTGTAGAAACTTCTCAGAAGCTGCTGAAGAAATCTGAGTCGTGTAGTCATACCTGAATAAGGGAGCGCATGTTGGCAAAGTGGGTGTCCATTGCTCCACCATGAGGAAAGTTCTGATTCATTCTTTTCATGAGCTCCGTAAAGCAGCTAAATGCCATGGCCTCTGAGGGAAAAAAAATAGACGGATAGCAAAACTGTGAGTCGAATCAACTCACAAAGCCTTGGTGAATATGGCTAGACAATGATTCACTTGTTATTTATAAGCAGTAGGGAAGCTTGGTGTGAACTTACCATCATCAAAAATAACAAGCAGAGGCGCAAGCAAGTCGCACATTCCCTGCACGTAGCCGATGTCTAGATGCTGCCAAACATAGCTACGAGGAAAGAAATGGAACAGAAATCAAACAAACATCGGCACATTTGTAAGAAAAGTGTTAGATGCTTTAAATCAGTGGTTCTCAAACTGGGGGTTGCCAAGGGGAGGTAGGGGGTATAGAAGTTCTAGAACATTTCTTTTTTAAAATAATTTGACCTGTATGGAAGTCGGGATTGTGAACCTTTACAATATGATGCACTTAAAAATATTAGGGCGGCTGTGTCTCAGTGGGTAGAGCGGGTTGTCCACTAATCCACTAATCGTAGGGTTGGTGGTTGGAATCCCGGCCCGGGTGATCCCATGCCGAAGTGTCCTTGGGCAAGACACTGAACCCTAAGTTGCCCCCGATGGCAAGCTAGCACCTTGCATGCAGCTCTGCTACCATTGGTGTGTGAGTGTGTCTCATTAGTAAGTCGCTTTGGATAAAAGCGTCTGCTAAATGAGTAAATGTCAATGTAAATATTACTTAATGAAATCAATTACACACAGCACACTAGGACACACACCAAACAGAGACTGCTGTTGATATACTAGTGTACAGTACTGTTAGCCACACACGGATCAATCCTAAGACTATTTAAAATAAATACAAATCGGAGAAGAGCGTAGTGTGAGAGAAAAAAAATGAAACTGTTTAAATGTGACGACTCTAGGAGGCCATAAAGGGATGCACCCTAGACACGGGAGGCCTCACACTGCAGATATTTGAGAACCACTGTTATAAAATAGTCATATAAGTCTTAGGGTTAGGGTCACAGAAGTAAAAAAAATCAAATAAAATACAAGGTCTTTCAGATTTACCTGCACATGATGTTGCGTAGCTTCTCCAGGTTGGCAGTGGTAAAATACCAGTAGTTTCTATCGCATCTTTGGACGTCTTTGTCGATACGGTGTAGATTGAGGGTGTACAAGTCTAGCAGCTCTTGCTATAGAGCAAAACGGTAATGATTAATGAACTTAAGATCCATCTGGCATTTGTATAAGAGCATTCCAGCAGAACGACACCAAAGGACATGAAAATGCTTTCAAAGTCGATGGATGCTGTCAACTAACTTACAGTGTAAGTAGTTCCAATAGAGGACACTGGAGATGCAACATCATTCTTGTGGTCTCCTACAGCTAGAGAGTCTGGTTTGGGGAACAGACTCTCCATCTCTGGTTCTTCCTCAGACAGGGCTGATTCAGTGGCCTCTGGGCTGGTGTTCTGACCTGCCTCCATGCACAGCTCCAGAGCAGGCATACCTACTGCAACCTTATCTGGTGGCATCGTCAGAGCCAAAGGAGGACCCAGTGTAACAGGAACATTGGTCAAGATAGCCTCTGAAGGCATGTAGACCAAAGCCGTCGGGATTTCCTCCATTTCCAGGGCAGATGGTGAGTCGTCAGATGTATCTGGAGATTGTTTTGATAAAGACATAATGGAAATACAGCTTTCAAGCAAAGGTTCGTTCATTTGTTTCATTAATGCCTTGGTTCTGTTGGAATCATAGGCCCAGTTCATTATTGTTTTCATATCTGGTTTCTCAGCGTCAGATGGATTGTTCATTATTAACTCAATGTCTTGTGATTCGGAGACAGGTTGAGGAGGCTTTATTTCTTTTTTTCCCGAAGACTCCATATCAGGGGTACGGGTCATCTCTAATTCAAACAGAGGTTGAGGAAGCTTCATTTCCTTCTCCATAGGCTCCATGTCAGGGGCACTGGTCATCTCTGATTCAGAAAGAGGTTGAGGAAGCTTTGTTTCTTTTCCCAAAAGATCAGTGTGAGGGTTACTGGTCATCTCTGACTTTGTGAGGTCTTCATCAGTTGCAGGTGGGCTTGTATCTGTGGTTTTTGCTTCTTCCACAGAACTCTCTTTAGTCAGTGTTCTGGGAAGATCACACACGGTAGGTGCCCTTTTGTTTGTTTGCATTTCCAAAGCAATATTTTTCTCTGTTTTGTCTCTCTCATCATTAACCTCCATGTTTATCGGCGTGTTAACCACCATTTGTGACTCCCTAATTCCCTCTAAGGGTTTAGTGAGCTCTTCAGCAGTAGCCTCTGATGATTGAAGTATTTGCTTGCTTTTCTCATTGCTATCTGAAAGTTTTGCACTCTCTTCAGAATGCTCAAAAATTGTGCTTTCTGCTGTTTCAGAAACATTCGACTCAGACTTTTCATTCGAATCCCACTGAGAGTCCATGGACATGACTCGGTCAGTCCTGTTAACCTCTTTGGCTTCCGAATGTTCTACCTTTTCATTTTCCTGAGGTTTGTTTGTCTCATCTTCTGGGGGGAAAGCTCCTGTAGATGATTTGTTGAGATCCCCCTTAACTGTGCCCAGAACCATTGAGCGCTGTTCCGCTGGTTCTTTTTTGAGCTTGTCTTCAAGGCTAGAGTTGGTTGGAAGGTCCATAGTAACTTCAGAAGATACTGCTGATGGCCCTGGAAGTTTGATTTTGGCTCCATTCTCTTGCGTTGAAGCATCCTCTGTGCTTGGGGAGCAATCTGAGAGTCCAGATGTGACTGAGAAGTTGCGAGAGGATGGATGTCCAGAGTCTGGAGAACTAGTGCAGTTGGGAAGAGTACCATTTGGAATTTTGGGCTGAGGCTTCTCATCTTTCGGTTTAGGTTCAGATTCAATTGGGTCAACCTCATCGACAGACCCAAACACCTGCAGAAAGTCAAGACAACTAGCAATGAGACAAATGCTAATGGAACTTTGGTGTAAAAAATATCTTGAAGCTTTAAGGGTGTCTGTTGGGGCACACCTGAGTGCTACTGTTGGAGTCACACTGGGAACAGGCGTTGTTCTGTTTCTCTGAGCTGCAGCTCTGGGATGACTAGACAGGAAAAAAATGACAATGCACCACTATTTCATCCATTCATTCATTCATTCATTCACTCAACTATTCATTATTTGCTCTAGCCATATATTTAACCAGATCTGCCATGTAGCACTAGTTTATGGTTAGGATTATGGGTGGGCCGTCAACTCTGCAGTGTATGTTTGAGGACATTTCTTACTAGCACTGACACCTGCAGCTCTGAGGGAACTGACCACAATTAGCAGCTGTAATATTCTGGACTATAACCTCATGTGACCCTTAGTTAATAGCTTAATCAACAGAGGTTTCTTGTCTTACATCAGTGCTGATGGTGGAGTCCTGTCGTAGATCCACACTTGCTCCAGAGGCACACTTGGCCAGGGCAGCAGCATGTTGCTCCTTCTCACGCTGCCTCACTATGGCCTCACAGCCCAGCCACTCGCTCATGGTTTGCTCATAACAGGCCCGGACCTGCTCATCCACCTGCGGGACATACCAGACTCAGGATGTTGGACACCTCAAAATATTTATTCATTTCTATAAGTTAGGAATGTCTTGCACCATACTTCCTTTCTCTCATCAGAAGTCATAGTGAAGTGGTAGTGGCCTAGCAAGAAAGGCCACACCTCCTTACGTAGGGTGGGGTCTACACCACCATAGTATACAAGCCGGAGAAGTTCTGCCTCTTCATAAGCCTGCCATGGAGAAAGCAGATGTGAGGTTAATTGGAGCTTTTAGTAGCTGATGCAACACCTGCAACACCTGTGTGCTGCAAGCACTGCATTATAATGTACTTCCTGTGGGGGGAAGAAGTAGAAGAAAAAGTCAAAGGTTTGTATAAGTCGCCTTACAGAACTATCCTGAAGAAATGTCTTCCACACCTCTGCAGACAGCCCTCCTTTGGCATCATAGGGAATGTCAGGCTCAATGATAGTGGGATTGACTAGAGCGGACAGATGTGTGCGGACTGTGGACAGGTGACGGCAGTAGGCCAGCCCTAAATGGCAGAATGTTATGATAAATTCATGCACCTTCTACAAAAATTAGGGCTTTTATTCAAGGCTTTTTTTTTTGGATAGTCTGAAGATGTTACATACAGCCATAGAAGGCACGAGAAATGATCTGGTACTTCATGGTCTCACAAAGTAACTTCAGCGGAGCCCTGCACAAAGATGAGAAAGTAAAATGTAAAAAGTTTGTATTTGTATTTGTCGGTCTCTGTGCTTTTATTTATTTATTTTTAAAAGTATGCACTGTTGTGCTGCTTGTTTCATACTAGCCTGTCATGATTGCACCCATTGGGAAGTCCACCCTCAGTAGAACCATTCTGAGAGCAAGAGGAACAAGAAGACTTCCTTGGAGCAGGCTGCCACATGGTCATGTTCTGGTCCATCAGCTCTGGGCCAACTGCATCATTATAAGAGCATCCAAACTGTAGTTACTTATTGCATTTTCATCACCACCATCACCATCATCCTCAGTTTGCCATTGTTCATTTAAATTATTTATCGGAGAAATATTGCTCTAAAGCAAGGGTCCTTATACACAAAGGGCCGGAGTGACTGCAGGTTTTTATTCTAGGCAGTCAGGATCCACATATTATCCCACTTGTCTAATTTGGTTGATCTTGGACTCTAATTACTTTGTATTTAGTTAATTAAATACATGTATTTTTCTGGAATGAAAACCTGTAGCCACGCCTGCCCTTTTGGGATAATACCGAAGCCCCCTGCTCTAAAGAATGAGAGAGCGTGACTGAGGAAATAAACAGTGACAGACCGAGCATGTTCTTTCTCTTTGTCCGTAAACATAGCGAACCATGAGGTCGATGGTGCACAATGGACATGTAGAGGTATGAGAGGATGCTAGGGAAGATGTGATGCTGGGGCAGTATCATAACCTACAGGAACAGGAAGGATGTGCACAAGACAGGGTGGAAGGTGCACACAAGATGGAGGAAAAGCAAATACTTCACAATGACAGTCCACACATCAGTGACAGCACAACATATGAACACAGTACAACCACATCCGGTTTGATTGAGCCACGTACCAAACTCCTGACTGCCTGGATATATTATCCGAAACACATAATCCGTTGCTTCATCCTCATCTTTGTCAGAAAATGACTCGCAGGAGCTGTGTGGGCTTCTTTTCCGCAATTTTGGGAAAACCTTTCCCTGTCAAATAAGAACATTTGCAAACGTTTTACAAAAACAACCACGGTACTTTCCAAGCTAATAACTTATGGCAGATTTGTTGAAGATTTGTCCACCTTTCCCCTCTGGGACCAGAGAGGAGGATCGAGCTGGCCGTGTGGAAGGAGTCCGGTCTCCAGACACGTGAGGAACTGCAGCAGGTGGCCTCCTTTTGGAAAACGGAATGGAGGCCTCTGGATCCCATCCTGGCTCACCAACACCACAGTGCCACCACTGTCCACTGAAGATAGGGAAAATATTTGGTTTGCAATGCTGGATTGTTCAGACATATATACAGTACACAATGAACACTGAAAGATGATGTTAATTTACCATTCATGGCTTTACCTTGTTGATGGCAATGCAAATACACAATTTCCTCAAGACGAATGGTCATTGCATAATCCCAGTACACACTGTTAAACGATGAATAAGTGCTTGTCAAAGCAACATACAAACCAACCAAAACAACAATAATGCAATCATACATGTGCCTCTCTGTATTACAGTCAGTATACAAAGGTATACGGCTACCTTTTTTCATAATCAAACTCGGCCATGTTGCCATTCATCAGCTGGTTTGGTGTCCACTTCAACGTCATTAGGTCTGCTGTTTGATGGAGTGATAGGTATCCTGGGATCGCTTCCATGTCATCTCTCTACGGGAATAGACAAGAACTATAGTAGCATAGTTCATTCAGGCCACTCAGTACGGTTGTAATAATTCTAGAGTCATTGCAGAAGGTTACATACTGGCTGGACTAGAACATTGTTCTTGCCAAACAGTAGTGTGGCTCTGGAGTTCTGATGGAGAGATTCCACATAGTCCCGAGCCGACAAGGAGGGCCTGTCATCCATACTACCACTTGACTGCCTCTTCTGGATCTACTCAAACAAGTACACATGGATTGTAGCAATGCATTTATCTGTAAAGAACATATTCAATATTTACAATCCACATGCTGAAGCAGAAAAGCTGCAGTACTAACGAGAGCAGGGCGCTTGGTGGGCGAGTCCTGGCGGCAATGGCCACTATGAATACGGTGTCTCTGCACCAGCTCATCAGCTGAAGGATCTGTCCAAAAGTGGTTAGCTGTCTTTGCTTTAGTGTACTCCAGAGCACAAGGACCAACTAGAAGAGACAGAGACATTGTTTAAAAAAAGTATCTGCCCAGGTAAATGAATTAAAGCTTATACCTAGCATTACCTCATGTTTAGAATACTAACTGGCATCTGTCAGGCTTTCACTGGGTTTCAAATCACAAGGATGTAGTGTTGTGCCCAGTCATCTTAATATGGCATGTCTGATATGTGGAGTACTGATAAAGACCCAATGGGAATGCTGTTTTTTGCAGTAAAACCAATATATAGTGTACTTATGTATTGTTTTCTGTTAGTTTTACCCCAAAGGACTGTTAGCTCCAGAAAACCCTACCACATCCAGTCCAGTCCAGAAAATCCTACCACATCCAGTCCAGTCCAGAAAAACCCTATGACATCCAGTCCAGTCCAGAAAACCCTACCACATCCAGTCCAGTCCAGTCCAGAAAAACCCTACCACATCAAGTCCAGTCCAGAAAAACCTTACCACATCCAGTCCAGAAAACCCTACCACATCAAGTCCAGTCCAGAAAAACCTTACCACATCAAGTCCAGTCCAGAAAAACCTTACCACATCCAGTCCAGTCCAGAAAAACCCTACCACATCCAGTCCAGTCCAGAAAAACCCTACCACATCGAGTCCAGTCCAGAAAACCCTACCACATCCAGTCCAGTCCAGAAAAACCTTACCACATCCAGTCCAGTCCAGAAAAACCTTACCACATCCAGTCCAGTCCAGAAAAACCCTACCACATCCAGTACACTCTGTAAGATTTAAAGTGGTTAAATCTAGAACCCTAAGAGTTTCTTTGGTGTTTCTCTTGAATAAATCTTAAAAGATCAGGAAACAGAGGGTTTCCTGGTCAGTGGGGGTTCCCAGCAGAACCTGAGTAGAATACTAAGAACCTCTAATGATCTCCTTGAGAAAGCTTTTTTAAGAGTTCTGATGGAAATTGAAAATTTGGCAATGATTCAACGCTACTGTTTCCCTGCTCTACCTTACCGTCCAACTAAACGCACCTTGTTGACCATAATAAGCTTGGAAAATAAATAATCGTCTTGATACCCAGTAGCGACGCAAGGATTGGTCCATCCACAGGATCCCTCAGCAAAGCTTCTCTCTCATAGAATTTACTGCAACAAAACAAAATCAAACATCTGAACAATGCAGCACAATAATCCTTATATGTATTGGACTGTGAGTGGAACAGATTCTCAACCTGCTGTTCTCCACTAAGTATAGAACAATCTTGTCAAGCACTTTCTCTGTCAGCGCCGTGCGGATCCACAGATGTTTGATGGCTTGGGGGGAAAGGTTGGGATTCCGTGACTGCTTACGGATCCCATCTTGACTCGTCTGAGATTGGTTCTGTCTAGAACTGTAGAATTGGAAATCACAGTATAGTAAGAGCATAGAGTGACTAGGCAGACTCCGTGACAAGGTACCATGCAGGCTATCTTTCCTCAAACCTAGAAACATATTGGATAATGTGCAGGTCTCACTTGTTTTCGATGAGCTGTTCCAGCTCCTGCACCTTCTTGCACAGATCCTCAGCTGGTGTAAAGACTTTGCCCACCTTCAGGAAGAGCGCTGCCAGCTTGTTACTGCGCAGTAATCCGGCCGCACGCCTCTTCAGCCCGTGCAACACGCAAGCTTCCACAACAGCTGAGAAAATATATAATGGTACAAATGCTGCTATGTGTGTGCAATAAATACACAGACAGCTGTTATTTTATTATTATTATTATTATTATTATTATTTGGCGCCCTATATCTCTATGGTAGTTTTCTCAAGTCCAATGACAATAACAAGGCTCGGCTTGGTTGGTATTATTGTATTAATTACTTACAGACTGTACTGAAAAACACAGTATGGATTGCTTCTTCTCTAGATTTCTCTCTCTCTATCAGTCTCTGATCGTGTCATAAGCAGATTGGTAGGTGGAGGTGGAACAGCTTGACATTTCAGATTGCTGACACGCACGGATATGATCTCTGCCTTCGGTCAGAGCAGCGAATGTCAACAGTCATTAACCACCATTGGTTAAGACTGGTGCAGGCATCTCTACAACACCCACTAGCCATACCAACAAAAAATAACTTCTCAATGCCCTTTGTGATTATTACGGTGCAAAAATATACATCAGTAATGACTAGCATCATGTCGTGTAGTGGGTGCCTACATTTTCAAGGCTCTATCAAACACCGCGTGATGAAAAGTCAAAAGGTGACAAGCTTACCGCAGAAAGAAATGATGTGGCTGCTCTCCTCGTGTACAAATTTCCGAGTTACAGCCTCCTCCATAATTTGCTTTACCTAAAAGGCCATAGGGGGAGGAAAATCATTTCACAGTAGACGTTTCACAAAGCAAAGGTTTCTTGTTTTTGTTCCTTCCTGAGTTAAGAAGCTGAGAACGGTTTCTTGAGAAGGCATAATTACGTGTTGCCACTTGCAAGCGTGAAAAAGCAGCAAGAAGCTGAAATATAGACTGTGAGGTGGACAGGTAGGCGTGCGCGTGCATCATCATTTCCACTAGAAGTTTAGCAAGTCTCTGCCGGCTGTGAATCATACGTGATGAAGACCTGGCAGAGGCTGGGGTTGAAATCTCAAGCCTCTACTGTAGTGCGTAAAACATTTTTAGTCTCCAAACATGCACTTTAAGGCAACGAGACGTGATTGGGAGATGAACGGATATGATGATGGCTAGATTTGAAGTGTGATTTTGACTGCCATATTTTTACTGCTGCATTAAAACTCCACCGAAAAAATATCAGATGCTCTTTAAAATGTCTTTAATAAACAACACACATGCAAAGAGAAATGTGGATGTGAACTCTATACATCATTGTAGGGCTATAACACACATCCTACACATACAGGGCGGCCTGATGGGAAGCCACCCTAGAATGTATCGTTTCCCTATAAACAGTACATCTAGCAATTTGCCAACAATAACAACAATATTGTACTTATTTATTAAAGAATGACGTACATTTTATCCATGTGTAGTTTAATGTTGTGGGATGTCCTCGAGTTAGTTCCTTTTATCACTTACTTCATAACATCTATAAATAGCCGTTCCCTCACCAGCCTCTGTCTTTTTCTCTCTGTCTATAGATATGAATGCAGTTGGTCATGTTATTGACAAACTCTTAAAGGTCATTCAAGGCCACTCTTGGAGGTACAGCTTTACCTTTGACAGTTACAAAGCACTGACACTGAAGACTCCTTCCAAGAATGCTAAATAAATGGGCGGCTGTGGCTCAGTAGGTAGAGCGGGGTGTCCACTAATCGTAGGGTTGGCGGTTCGATTCCCGGCCCACGTGACTCTACATACCGAAGTGTCCTTGGGCGAGACACTGAACCCTAAATTGCTCCCGAGGGCAAGTTAGCGCCTTGCATGCAGCTCTGCTACCATTGGTGTGTGAGAGTGTGAGTGTGTGTGGGAATGGGTGAATGAGACACAGTGTAAAGCGCTTTGGATAAAAGCGATATATAAGTGCGCATTTAAATAAATGTCTCCTCACAGAATACTTCAACCTATTACACATGTTTATTTTCTCGATTTATGAGGCGTGTCGGGGCGCACGGTGGCTTAGCGGTTAGCATGTTCGCTTCACACGAGGGGTTATAAGTTCGATTCCCGCCGCTGCTCTGTGTGTGCGCGGAGCTCGCACGTTCTCCCTGTGCTCTGGGGGTTTCATCCGGGCACTGAATGTGTGAGTTATTGTACCCTGCGATGGATTGGAACCCCGTCCGGTGTGTACCCCAGCTGGTGCCTAATGCTCCCTGGGATAAGCTCCAGTAGGATAAGTGGTATAGAAAATGAAAGGATTCTCACTGGATGCTGTGTGTCTGCCGTACACGTATTTTAGTGAGTTGTTCCACTAGAAACCGTAACTTACTTTTTACAAATATGTTAATATAAAGCTAAAAATTGTCCACGCTATGATTATGCATGAATCTCTCTTTGATTTGGTATTATATAAGCATAGTGTCGATCCATATGCATCCCCCCCACACACACACAGCCTTATGGGCAGGTCCGCACATGCTGCGACATGCTCCGGCTTTGCCAGGCCCATCACACCATTTGCAGTGTGAGGCTCACCCACATCAAGTTATGCTCTTCTTGTGAATGATATTTCACAGCCACCATCACCACCACTGAACTATATTTGAACATGAAGTGCTTTTCAGTTACAGTGCACTGACAAGGCTCTGCTCTCGACAAGAGAGGAACAGGCACGGTTTAACATCGCAAACAATGGTTCAGAACCAAACACTTTTTGCGATTAAATTCCTACACAGGACATTTTCGCTGTATATATATATATACACACACACACATATGCCAAACTTCTTTTTTTACACACCTGAAAGGAATTACAGTACATGGTAGGAGAAGTGTGACTTGTTGACCTCTGGGACGACCCACCCTGGAGCAGGTTAGGCTCAAGCGCCCAGTCTTTTGTATGTAAAATCTGGTATTTAAAATATAATTATATATACCAAAAGATTCCACGTGTGGAAGTATATCTTAAATACAGGAGCATTGTGTATTTAGAAATGAATGAAAAGGTGGGAAAATATTGTTAGCATAGTATATATAAAGATTCTCGAGAAGCGCCACATTTCCAAATAAAAATAAACGAAGGGCACTTCTTCCAAATCTACATTATTTCAGGT
This sequence comes from Noturus placidus, assembly GCA_022414735.1. Classification (NCBI taxonomy): domain Eukaryota; kingdom Metazoa; phylum Chordata; class Actinopteri; order Siluriformes; family Ictaluridae; genus Noturus; species Noturus placidus. The sequence goes on from JAFFST010054023.1 coordinate 75,283, forward strand.
TTATTACAGGGTTAATGTGAGAAACGCTTCAGATTCATTCCAGTTTAGCAAAATAATCAAGAGCGAGTACGAATCTAATCTAATCTAAAGTACGTCATTTTAAAGGGACATTTAGTAGAAAATAATAATAAGGTATATTTAAGCCTATTCCATTTGAGCTGTACAATTAATCATATTTGGATCCTGATGCCGTTTTTTGCTTTCTAAATTAATTAAACATGATCAACAGCAATACTGGGGAGCTTTGCTAAGATGTGCGTAGCATTAGTAGGTGTTTTCACTTTCAAGGACATTTGTCTAGCAGAGAAGTTAAATTCCATTTTACATCCAGTAGATTTAAACTCTACACTATTAATGTGATGGCGCAGCGATATAATGATGCACGATTCATGCATTTGGGGAAATATAACCTGTATTCCAACGCGCAACGTGCAAAGCATGGTTCCTGTTTATTTATAACTTAATGATAGTACAGTAAAACAATTTAGATCCTAAATTGGCTTAATAATTGTGATAATTATAATGATTTTTCCCTACAGGGAAAATACACTCTCAGGCACAAAGTTAACAGACTGTACTTTTCCATGTCACTGGCATGGTATCATCAGGACTGCATGTTTTCTACCATTAATATGTAATTAGCTTTTATTTTATTTTTTTAAAAGGTTTCCAGGTAAATTATACATATTAAAGGTCACGACTTGATGGAAGCGCCTCAGTGACCAGGAAGAGTACAGCTTGGTAGCTTTACAGGAGACTGTTGATGCTTAATAGTGCATTCATTTTAATGAGCAAAAGAAACTAAATAAATAGACGGGTTCCTTTTTCTTTTTTTAAATAGATATTTACATGATTCGTGATGTCCCAAATAGCTAAAAACAAATTAAATGTAAACTAAAGCAAATAAAATGAGGACGCACAAGCAGCTAATGCATAGCCTAAACGATGCACGGCAGTAATGCTTCACAAGGTCTTAGATGCTCATTAAACAAAGCATGATCTCAAAATTAACCAATTGCCACCTATAACGACTACTTGGCAAGAGAACGTCGAATGAACCCTGTACAGAATGATTGTTTTATCGCTATTACACACATGATGGGGAGTGCTGTTATGAGGCAGTGATGTGTACATGAGTTCCCACAGTACAGATCATTTCAAAATGCCAATCAACATGTCTTTGGAGCCCTGTAACACAGGCAGAACATGCACACGCAGGATTCGAACCCTAAACCTCAGAGGTGCGAGGATAACATGCTAACCGCTTAGCCACCGTGCCCATAAACAACCAATACATGGAGGAACAAACAGTGTGAACGTAGGATGTTCATTTTCTTGTAATAGCACATCACAAAAAAATCCCTTATTCCTCTTATAACACAACAATTTGCCATTCATTTACCCGCCTTACTGTGAAACGTAAGAGGGGACATTTAGAAACTTGTTCATTCTGTTGACGAGTACTAGTGTAGGAAATAAACTGGTTAATTTTAGTAGGTTCATTGAATAATTTCAGAGATGACCGATTCTTGATCCATCCCAACTATCTGGATACACACTCTACATGGTGGGATCCTGCTTTTGGGAATATAGATAGATAGAGAGAGAGAGCGAGAGAGAGACAGAGAGAGAGAGCGAGAGAGACAGAGAGAGACAGAGACAGAAAGAGAGAGAGAGGGACAGACAGACAGAGACAGAGAGAGACAGAAAGAGAGAGAGAGACAGAGACAGACAGAGAGACAGAAAGAGAGAGACAGACAGAGAAGAGAGACAGAGAGAGAGAGAGAGACAGAGACAGAGAGAGACATGAACGCAGGCTGTTTACGGTCCTTTAACAGAACGTCCCAAAACGCTTTATTCCTCTTAGAACACAGTCACTTAATAGCCAGCACTATTGATTTATTTATAATAGTAATATAGTAATAGGGGCCATTAAGAAGCTTGTTTATTCTGCTGATGCATTCATTATAATGAGGCAAACACAGTACTGCAAATAGACCGGCTACCTTTCTGTAACTCATGACACACATGGTTCCTGATGCACCTAAACATCTGGGGCGGTGGAGGGGGAGGGGCAGAGGCGGGGG
>JAFFST010054023.1:83125-96194 GCA_022414735.1 Noturus placidus
AAAAAAAAAAAATTTTTTTTAAAAAAAAAAAAAAAAAAAAGAAATCATTAAAATGCAAAAGACCACACTGTATTTATGGAAATAAATTGAAATCGCGTTCAGTCTGTAAGAATTAAATGTACAAACAGAAAGGAAAAAAAAACCTGATCTCATCAGCGAGCAAAAAAACAATGTGATGTAAATATGTTGCCTGATGGATTAGCATAGCTCCGCCCACTCAGGCACTTCTGCATTCCGGAAGTTGAAGAAAAAAAAAAAACCCCAGGTTCCGGTGGAGGTGCAGAGAACAAGGGCGGAACTTTCATCTATTCCACTTCAAAATAACAACCAAAAACGGTCGGTTCTCAGCCCTGATCATCTGCTTTAATAATCACAAGTATTACATCTCACGCATGTGAAAGAAGGAGAGCATTTCGAGGAGTTTTCGCAGTGAAAGGATGTCAATGAGGCCTCGCGCTAGGGAAATCTGCGCGGACTGCAGCGCGTGTGGTAAGCCAGCGCTCTCATGGGCTCGAGACTGACGGGATGTTTATGAGCAGTTTGGATAAACAGATGAAATAACAAACCGGACCTCGATTCACAACCGAGTATAAATATACACCGCGCTCGTGCTTTACTTCAGAGTGCCAGTGTCGCGTGTTACGGGTTCTGCTTGCTGCAGGTTAGCTAGCCGGCTAAAGTCATCGCGAATACGATGCTAAGCTCTCTAAATAAATAAATAAATAAATACAGCTCATATTAATATGCTTTCCAAGTCCAGGTTTGTTGCCTGGGTTCTGGAGCCTTCTCATACTGGGTGCTCCGTTCGATTCGACGTGCTTTCTTCTTTCCCCACCTATATTCCGACTAACCACGCCCCCTCCGCTAGGATTGGTTGGTTTGAGTGTCCGCCTTGTGCGCGGCTTGCAGAATATGAACCGTAGTGCAGTAATCGGGAAACTCCTAGCCAATCACAACGAAGGAGGCAGGACCTTGTCGGAAAACGGGTGCCAGTATGGCTATTTGGTATACTCATTGTGCGTTATAATAATAATAATAATAATAATAATAATAATAATCTTTGTGTGTGGCACTTTTACAGTACAACAGTCGTACAATGATCGAGAGCTACCTTTTAGTTTCAAATGTAATAAAAAAAAACCTTAATTTTAAAACAAGTAATTTATAGTGAAGGAAAAATAATAAAATGTCAGGATATTTAATATAAAACAAGCTAGATTTAGGCAAATAGTGAGAGGTTTGAAGTAGTGGAAGATTCTTGGTGATTTGTAAACAGGATTGAAGTCATTTGACCGATGATGAAGAGTTTTTCAGGGGAATGTTAATCCACCCGATGATCTAACGTACTGTTCAACATCCTTGAGTCTCAGCTTTAATGGACAGTGTTTGATTGATTGTTGGATAGACAAGTGAAATCTTTTCCACTTGTGAGCGTTCCTTCCTTCTTTGCAGAGCCTCGATGGGCCTCGATCAATAGAGGAGTTCTTATCTGTGACGAGTGCTGCAGCATACACCGAGGTCTGGGTCGTCACAGCTCGCAGGTCCGCCACCTGTCTCACACGCCGTGGCCTGCGTCTCAGCTACAGGTACGGTGTGTTGGGGGGGTTAGTTATTTATTTATTTTTGCACACCTGTTTGTTTTTCGTATTCGGCACTGCGCTTCGCTCTACATGCTGCGGTCGTTATCAGGAAATGAAGCATTGTGTGTCAGTTCCTCAAATAAAAATAGAATAACGCCGTGCGGCTCGGCCTTGTGGCTTCTTTCGTGCTGCTGTTCCTTCCTCCGTGCTGCGTTTATTTCACCTTTACTCGTTGCAAATATGAGATGAGCAACTGCGAATCTGTGTGTCGTTAAATATAAGGGTCCTGATGTACGATGTCGTGTTTTTACCCACAGATGGTCCAGACTTTATATCACAATGGGGCCAATTCAATCTGGGAGCACAGTCTTCTCGACCCTTCCTCGATTATGAGCGGAAAACGCAAAGCCAATCCGCAGGACAGAGTGCAGTAAGTGATTCATAGACATATAAATCAATATGACCGGTGTAATATTATACAGTGTGGGTGAGTGTGGTTATGGACAGTATAATTGTGTTTGCTAAACTTTGACATGCTTTATAGGAAAATAATCAGCAACAGGGCGGTGTGATGCAGCGCGAGATACTGTTACCACCCTGAAGTTGATTATTTCCCTTTATTTTCTATCACAAAACATTTTTTTTTCTGCTTATACAACAGAAATTTGCCAAGTGATGTTTTCTTATTCAAATGGCATGTTTTTATTTGTCCACTTCTAGTTACGTTATATGTTGAAGTCAGTTCCTTCTATCGCATACATTATTCGCAGCTGTAAACACTCGTTGCATCACCAAGTAACCCCCCCCCTTCCCCCAAATCACTGACATTGGAGACTCCCTCCAAAAAAATGTGTTAAGAAATGTAAACAACCAATCAGAATCGAGAATTCGACAGTGCTGTGGTATAAGCAGAGGTAACGCAGGTGAATTTTTATTTCTCACTATTTCTCGGTCTGTGTCTGTTTAGTCCTAACAAGACGGAGTTCATAAAGGCCAAATACCAGATGTTGGCTTTTGTTCATCGAATGCCGTGTCGCGAGGACGACAGTGTGACTGCGAAGGATCTGAGCAAAGTAAGTACCAGAAAAGAGAAATTCTCTAGAGGCTTACGTTTCCTCTTTTTCTCCCCTCACGTATTTCCTCTGTTGAATATGAAACATATCTTAACCCTAGTCTTAACTTCTCACCTTTTCTCAACGCTCAGCAAATGTGATCGATTAGACAAAGAGATTTGGATTCTTTATTATTTATTTATTTATTTATCCCCCCCCCCCAGCAACTCCACTCGAGTGTGCGGACCGGGAATCTGGAGACGTGTCTCAGGCTGCTGTCTTTGGGAGCGCAGGCGAACTTTTTCCATCCGGTAAGTGTCTGCTGTGTTTATCTTTCTCCGATTAAATAATAAAAAAAACCCTGGTTTTTCATCTTGGGGATCCAAACGCGCACGAGTTGCGAGGATATTTTACATCTGCAAGTAATTAAAATCAGCAATAAATTCTAAAAAGGAAAGCCCTACATGGCAAAGAAAAAAATATGACTAAGGATTTGTGAAATATTTTCGTGCTAATAAGTTCTATTTAAAAAAAAAAAAAAAAAGTCCTGGTTTTTGACTGAATCGTGACAGCAGTTGTTTCTTAACGCTGATCCGTTAACGTTCAGTTCATGGCTATAAATAAGACGCTTCACATTACCACTCTAGTGTCGGCGAGTCTGAAATAGAAGCGTGCGCGTCACTGTTTTTTAATCCCACTCAAGTCCGCTCCCACGGAACCTGCCGCGTGCCACTGCTGGGATCACTGCGGTTTTCAACCTGATATAAGGCGAATAAACACATACAGTTGAGATAGTTTGATTCAGCCAATCACATGGCAGCAGTGCAATACAAAAACATGCAGATACAGGTCAAGAGTCTGAGGTAATGCTCATATCATACATCAGAGTGGAGTATCTCCGTGACTTTGAGTGTCACATGGTTGTTGGTGCCACACAGGCTGGTTTGAAGTGTTTCAGAAACTGCTGATCTCCTGGGATTGTCGCACACGAGAGTCTTTAGAGCAGCGGTCACCAACCCTGTTCCTGGAGATCGACCTTCCTGAAGAGTTTAGCTCCAACCTTAACCGTGCCCACCCGACCATCCAATGAAGAAGTTCTAGATTGACTGAAACGGACGTGTTAGATTTTGGTTGGAGATGAAACCCTGATCTCTGCTCTAGATTTGGTGCGCAAAACCAAAAAAAAAAAAAACGCCGCAAAACCATCTGTCTGCAGAAACACCTTGTTGGTGAGAGAGATCAGGTGAGAATGGCCAAAGTAACTCAAATAACCACTCTGGTGAACAGAAAGGCATCTCAGAACTTCAGGAGACCACGTCAGGTTCAGCAAAGAACATGAATGAGTGCAGAGGCTGATTGAACATGTGCAGGTAACGTGTTGTACAGTTTTGTAAATGAAATACTTGACTCAGTAGCATCCTGTCTCTCGAAAACCTGCTGGGTAATGTAAAACACCAGAAATACAAAATTGCATGATAGTACAGTTTCTTGAGAAACAGGACATCGAGGACGGAAGTCTTTCGTGATTACAGAAGCTCCTCGGATGATCTTGGGTTCTTGTGGTTTAGAAATTCCTGGAAGTGTGCATGAGGGTTTTTTAAGCAGTGCCACAGTGACAATGAATATTGCTTACAAAAAAAAACCAAACATTTTTTTATATATGCGCCAACGTTGAAGTTTGATGCGTCAGTGCGATCTTCTGATCTTTGGTCTCTTTCACCTCTATACAGCTGCTCGCTTTTTTTTTTTCTTTTTTTTTTCCAGGCGACAAAAAAAAGCAGTGTTAAGTTTGCATGCACCACATTTTAATTAGTTGCACGGATCAGGAGCGTGGTTTATTTTTGCCACAAGTACGCGTGCACACACACACTCGCGCGCACACACACACACACACACACACAGACTATGATGCACATAACAGAGTGGTCCAGAATACTCAGAAACTGCAGAATGTCAGGAACCGAAGGGTTTCTTTCTTATTTTTTACATTTTTTTTTCATTTGTGTGTGTGTGTGTGTGTGTGTACGAGCATGTCTTGTAGGCAGCCGTTTGTGAGTACCGATACACACGATCTCCTGAAAGTCATTGAGAGTAATTACAATCTTGTCTTCTGTAGGAGAAGGGGAACACTCCATTACACGTGGCGGCTAAAGCGGGTCAGCTTCTCCAAGCCGAGCTCCTCACGGTGTACGGCGCAGACCCCGGCGCTCCAGATAGCAGCGGAAACACGCCCGTCGATTACGCAAGGTCGGTCAGATATTTTCAGATGTCACGTACAAGAGACATCATTTGTTTTAGTCGACTCCTTCGCCGTGGATTCACTCCTTCCCAGACCGTTCTTTTCAATCTGCGCACTTTGTTTAATCCAGTTTGTACGCATCCACTTTTTAAAAAATGTTGCATTTAAAAATATCTGCTGAATCGGTTTCATATTTATTCAGGTTCTTTTGTGTTGCTTGTTAATTGTTCGGTTTGAGAGAAAAGAAACGTCAATTTAGCTTTCTTTGTCTTCTTAGACAAGCAGGGCATCAGGATCTGGCTGACCGGCTGGTGGAGATCCAGTATGAACTGACGGACAGATTAGCGTTCTACCTGTGTGGAAGAAAACCAGGTAACCGCACTGTAAACAGATGTTTTAATGCCTGGCTCGCGCCTGAACTTATTGGATGCTGACATCATAAATATCCTGCAGTTAGTCTCTCACTCATTGCTTATCAGCCAGTAAAAAGCAAGCGTCCTCCAGAAGGCTCGCAAGCCGAGTGATCTGAATGGTTCATCCTAACGCCAGATCGAGTTCACACAGACGTCTTATTTCCTCTGGAGATATTCATAACACAAGGCGTTTTGCATGGCAGGATAATAAATCTCAGCCTGTGTGTAGGGTCATTTGACTGATTTGCAGTTCAGTGATGGACACGGGAGCGTTATGCGGACACTGGGAAACTGATTTTAGTCATTTGAAACTTTTTCTTTTTTCAGACCACAGAAATGGACAACATTTTATAATTCCTCAGATAGCAGACAGGTAAGATTTCAACCGTTATATAATAATAAAGTCATTGAAATGGAGAAAACAAATCTTCTAGTGTAACTTTTGATTTTTCTTCTTGCTCACTTTAAACGGATAAGAAATGTGTGAGTATAAAGCATGATGATAATTTTTTTGGATATATATATATAAATAATATAGTCCCGCCAAAGCCCTGTGTGGGCGGAGTTTGCATGTCCTCCCAGTGTGTCGGGGGTTTCCTCCGGGTACTCCGGTTTCCTCCCCAACCAAAGACATGCATGGTAGTCTGATTGGCGTGTCTAAAGTGTCCATAGTGTATGAATGTGTGTGTGTGATTTGTACCCTGCGATGGACTGGCACTCTGTCCAGGGTGTACCCCGCCTTATACCCGATTCCTCCTGGGATAGACTCCAGGTTCCCCGTGACCCTGAAAAGGAGTAAGTGGTAGAGAGGATGTATGGATTGATGGATATATATATATATATTAGTGTGTGTGTAAAATATGTATATATTTAACTTGAACTTATATTTAATGGTCTGTTTTGATACAGCACTCTGGATTTGACCGAATTGGCTAAAGCGGCAAAAAAGAAACTCCAATCAGTAAGTTAAAGTTTTGTTAAATTGATATCGACTGCCATATTATTGAAGATATTTTTTAAAAATCCTCCCACACAGCTGTTTTGAGCCGTTTCAGCATGAGAGGATATGACGTGATATTGTGGTTGCCAGTTTCTGTTATTTTGCTACTGAAGCCTTAGGTTAACATTGAAATTATGAAGCAAGTACAGTCAGGTCCATTAGTATTTGGACAGCGATGCAGTTCTTGAATCTGTCAGTATACAAGCACGATGCATTTGAAATGAAGCAGTCATGATGGGATTGAAGGGCAGACTTTCGGCTTTAATTCAACTCCATCGTGGTGGTGTACAGAGGCAACATTACATCGCTGTCCAAATACTTACGGACGTGGCTGTACGATTTACTATTTCCATAAATAGTATCTTACTGGAAAATAGACCACAAAAGAAAAGAACATTTTAGCTTCTTTTTTTTTTCAGTTTGTTTCTGAATTTGTTCTGCTGGCCAACAAAGACTTTTTTTTGTGGATAAACCTGTGTTGTGTTTACAATCTGTGAGTATTTTTGTGAATTGTTTTAATAAAAAGATGAAAGGGTTCGAGTCCTGTCAGGGCCATGTGTGTGTGTGCGGAGTTTGCATGTTCTCCCCGTGCATCGGGGGTTTCCTCCGGGTACTCCGGTTTCCTCCCCCAGTCCAAACACATGCACGGTAGTCTGATGGGCGTGTCTAAAGTGTCCGTAGTGTGTGTATGTGATTGTGCCCTGAGATGGACTGGCACTCTGTCCAGGGTGTAACCCCGCCTTGTGCCCCATGCTCCCTGGGATAGGCTCCAGGTTCCCCCGTGACCCTTATAAAGGAGGAAGCGGTTGAAGATGGATGGATGAAAAGATTAAACAATAAAGAGAATTTTTCACAGACTTCTTTGCTCATATTTACCAAGGGTGCCAAGATTAGTGTGTGTGTGTGTGTGTGTGTGTGTGTGTTGGAAGAATATATAATGATTCCAACCACAGACCATGAAGTGATGCCTTTCCTGCTTGCTCAGCCTTTGTGTGACCAAAACATAATGGTATTTTATGTGCATTATTTTCGTGTAATCTTTCATGCATAGTTCAACATCTCTTTATTTTTAATTGTTGAAACCGATTGTATTGTTATTGTACTCATTTGTACCAAGTCACTAAATGGATAGGCCCGAGTTGTATGCACCAAGTAAGTCTGCCATAGTCGACAGCATTAGGTAACAGGAAGGATTTGTTTTGGAAGAGTTTAGAAATGGAGATCTAGTGAACTGCGTCCAATGAAAACGTCGATCACTTGAAGTGTAAACTCTGGTGCGATAACCGCCGTATCATACGCTGACCAGCTCTAACATCGTTAACGTCGCACGTCATTCTTGAACCTGTTAACTCATTTTTTTTAATACATATTTTTTTAAATATTCCAGCTCAGTAATCATCAGTTTGAAGAGCTGGCCATGGATGTTTACGATGAGGTGGACAGAAGAGAAACCGATGCAGGTTGGTTTAAATTGTTCGCTCAACGTTATCGTATGACCAAACCCATCTCTTTATTATCGAAACTGCAGTGTTATTTGTTCTGAACTACTGTTAGTCATGTGGTTTTCAGTTCTGTCACATGTTCCTATGTTCTCGATGATGATTGCTCTGTTTTGTGTACGAATACAGTGTGGCTCGCGACGCAGAACCACAGCGCTCTGGTGACGGAAACCACCGTGGTTCCCTTTCTCCCAGTCAACCCTGAATACTCGTCCACTAGGAACCAGGTAAACCAGTAGTGCTGCTTTCACCTGCGCTCTTTTAAAGTCGATTCTGAAAAGTGGAAATGGTTTTCGGACGTTTCATCTGTTTGTTTTTCTTTTCTTTTTCTCGTTCTTCCGCTAAAAGAGAGTGTAGCAGCGGTACTTCACACTTTCCGCTTAACACGTTCAAACAGGACAACTCTAAAAGTGCCATAGTAATGTTCAAACGTTAAATAATATTGTTATTACAACAGTAGTTTGTCTTGCAGGCAGTAGAGCGCTCTAGAAATGACACACCGCTCCATATAATGCCATATGTATTATATGACCTGGTTCAGAAATGTCGTACTTTATATTCGAGACATTGAGAGACACGTGTAGCTTGTAAGCGTTTATCAGAAATACTCTTCTTTTATTTGTCCATGAAATACAATTTGTAGTATAGTCCCGCCAGGGCCATGTGTGTGCGGAGTTTGCATGTTCTCCCCGTGTGTCGGGGGTTTCCTCCGGGTACTCCGGTTTCCTCCCCCAGTCCAAACACATGCATGGTAGGCTGATTGGCGTGTCTAAAGTGTCCGTAGTGTATGAATGTGTGTGTGAGTGTGTATGTGATTGTGCCCTGCGATGGACTGGCACTCTGTCCATGGTGTACCCCGCCTTGTGCCCGATGCTCCCTGGGATAGACTCCAGGTTCCCCTGTGACCCTGAAAAGGAGTAAGCGGTTGAAGATGGATGGATGGATGGATGGATGGATTACACTGGGGTTTTTAAGGCTAAGAAAAAAAACAAAACTTGCTGACCGTTACAAAGCGCCTTACGAAAACACCAGAGACTCCTTCCATAAATGTTCAACGAACATGTCTTTTATAGAGCGTTACTATAGAAACATTAACATATTCCAGTGAGCACATCGATACGAGCATGTAATTCGACCAAACTACGGTCGGAGCTGCTGTTCTAGAAAACGAATCCAAATTTTCCGGCCAATCGGAATGCAGAGTTCTACCGTGTTTTATAAATTGCGTTGATGCTATCACCGGTTCCTTATCACGTTAATATGGCCGTCTTGTTGAGTGTATATATATCATGTATATCGTAATATTTGTAATGCAGGGTCGGCAGAAGCTGGCGAGATTCAACGCTCATGAGTTTGCTACACTCGTGATTGATGTTTTAACCGACGCAAAGCGCCGCCAGCAAGGGAATTCCCCGGATGTCAAGGGTGAGAGGAAGCGTTTTATTGTACTACTGTTAAAGAAACAAAAGGCCATGCTGTTTATTGTAACTCTTATTTTCTGTTCTCATTTTTGTGATTGAAGTTAAGTATTATATTATATTATAGAATTTTATTGATCAAATGTCTTCATTTAATACTTTTTTTTTTGTTTTAAGTCAGTATCAGTTGTACTTCCTTTTTGTCAGGTTTTTATCATTTTTTGCACGTTTTAAAAGGACTATATAACAGGGGCCATAAAGATAAATCAAATTATTCAGATTGTTTCCTGTTCCTTCTTTCAGATAACGTGGAGCTGATTCTGAAAGATATCGGCAGGCGCCTCGGGAGCGAGAGCCAAGAGCCGGAACAGCCCGATTACGACAGCGTGGCATCTGATGAAGACGCAGAACGAGAGACGGGCTCTGGGAAAGACGAGAGGACCAAGGTTTGTTTTTCCTATTAATATTCGTGCAGGGAGTCTAGCTCGGGATTGCGCAATCATACGGTCCAACCGATCCTGATGATCCTCGTGCCGTTCTGTGTAGGGAGCGTGTGCCGTCCTGAGTTTTTATTGCACAGAGCTTGTGCTACTCAACTGCTTACACTCACCCTGCATTTATATTTACATTTACATTTATTCATTTAGCAGACACTTTTATCCAAAGCGACTTACAAATGAGACACACTCACACACCAATGGTAGCAGAGCTGCATGCAAGGTGCTAGCTTGCCATCGGGGGCAACTTAGGGTTCAGTGTCTTGCCCAAGGACACTTCGGCATGGGATCACCCGGGCCGGGATTCCAACCACCAACCCTACGATTAGTGGATTAGTGGACAACCCGCTCTACCGACTGAGCCACAGCCGCCCATTTATTTATATACGAGCGTTCCTCACCATTCCCTCGTCAGCCATCATTCCCTCTCTCTTTCTCCTAACGGCTGATCCAGTACTTTATTAGCTCTGGTGACGTTTATTAGACGAGCTCATTGAGGGTCGAGGTATCGAACCACAGCTGTAAATCTCAAGAGCCGATCTTTACCCAGAGGGCATCGCCAGCAGACGCAGGCAGGCAAAAACAACAACAAAAAAAACACGCGTACCCTCATTTAAACCTAATAGAACTAATTTAGCTTGGTGTTCGATGCACTTTGTCCCCGCTAACTCAATAACCAATTGATTGTTCATTTTAACACTGCTTCACGGGTGGCTGATGAATTCACTTTCATCCTTACCAATTAGGTTTCACATCAAACTTTCAATGTCGTTAGACTCAGAAGTCGGGGAAGTTAAATGAGCAGTTTATTTTAGGTCGGTCTGTTTAAAGTTCACTTCAGTGCAGGGCTGGTTCTTATTTTTTCCTGGTTACTGTAATAGTCAAGGCCTTATACTGGTAAGCTGAAAGAAGGTGTCTACATGAACCTGTATGGCACTTTTCCACCCCTCGGCTCGGCTCGGGAGCTTTCCATTGTGGATAGTACCTGGTCTTTTTATTTATTTATTTATTTTTAGTACCACCTTGGTCGAGGTTCCGAGCGAGCCAAGCCGATTACTAAATGTGAGCCATGTACTGAAGGAGTCTCCTTAACGCGTGGTTCTGTATTGTGCCTGAATAAATGTGTGCTTTAATACATACTTTGCGTATGGTAATTTTCTATTAATTGACAATTATGTATCATTTACCTCATTGCAGATAAAATTAAAATAAAGGTTTCTGTCTTAGATTTTTACATCTCGCTTGTTACCGATTTCCAAACAGGCGTTTATCGAAGTCACTCCTGTCGCCGCCAAATCTGACTTAGTCATATATATATATATATATATATATATAATGTGCGTGCTAGGTAGGTTCTAGTACGCCATTATTTGACATCTTTAATAGGGTCCGTGTTCAGTGAACAGGAAAGGTGTTTGGAATACGGCCTGACTGTGTATTTGTACAAGACTTCGATAATATAACATTGTTCCTGCGGGAAGGCGAGTGGAAGATGGTGCCCAAGTTATATATGCAATATCGCAGTAATGATTACTAAACAGTACATACACCGATCAGCCATAATATTAAGACCACGTTCCAATATCGTGTAGGTCCACCTTGTGCCTCCAAAACAGCTCTGAGCCGTCGAGGCACGGACTCCACAAGAACTCTGAAGGTGTGCTGTGGTATCTGGCACCGAGACGCTAGCAGCAGACCCTTTAAGTCCTGTAAGTTGCGAGGACAGGACTCAGTGGCTCGGACTGGTTTGTCAGATATGATTTGAGATCTGGAGAATAGGGAGGCCGAGTCAACACCTTGAACTCTTTTTCACGTTGCTCAAACTGTTCCTGAATAATTTTTTGCAGACTCAGGGAGCATTATCCGTCTGAAAGAAGCCTATTAGGGAATACCGTTACCATGAAGGGGTGTACTTGGTCTGCAGCAGTGTTTAGGTAGGTGGTACGTGTCAAAGTAACATCCACATGAATACCAGGATCCAAAGTTTCCCAGCAGAACATCACGCTAGCGTTTTGGAGACACTCTGACCCAGTCGTCCAGCCATCACAATTTGGCCCTTGTCAAAGTCGCTCAGTTCTTTACGCTTGCCTATTTTTCCTGCCTCCAACACGTAAACTTTGAGAACTCACTGTTCACTTGCTGTCTAATCTATCCCACCCTTTGATACGTGTTGTTGTAACAAGATAATCAGTGTTATTCACGTCACCTGTCAGTGGTTGGAATGTTATGGCTGATTGTTGTATAACAGTGCAGTCCTGATTGCTAGCTAGCATGTCGATGAGTCTCTTTAGATCAAAGAAAATGCGTGTACAAATCATACATTTGGTTTTTACCAGGAGCAAGTGTTTCAGACTGAAAAGCTATGTCTATATAACAGTGGACTTTCATGAAGTGAAGAAAATAGACATGGGCGTGCTTAAACTATATCGAAACTCATGGTTATTCTTACTTTAATCTCTCCGTATCGCTCTCTGCCACCAGAGCTCGGAGTCCTCCGACCTGTCCGACGGCCCCATCACCGTGCAGGAGTTCATGGAGGTGAAGAATGCCTTGAATGCATCCGAGGCCAAGATCCAGCAGCTGCTCAAGGTCAACTGCCACCTGAGCGAGGAGCTAAGGCACATGCAGAGCAAGGTGTGTGACCCTGCCTATTCGACGAGCTCTAATATATCTACCCTGAGCAGTTCACACCCTGATCGAGCTTCAGCTGCGTGCTAGCTGGATGCTTATCCGCTGTGCTTATCTGATCTGCGTTTGCTGAGCTGCTCGCTCGGGCTACTGCTAAGCATTTTCGATGAGGAGGCAGATAGTGTGTCCTCCCGCAGCGTCTCGTTTTACAGGTCTGTCTCTTTGGGTTTGCCGTGCACACAGAGCGGCGTTTTAGATTAAGACGAGTGAGGAACAAGTCTGTAGGTTTTTTTTTTCACTCTAAACCAATAGATTTGGAAAAAAAAAAACCTAACACATGGCGCTAATTGCTTGATAACACTGCACTGTCGCTGACCTGTTTAACCTTCATGTTCCGTTCTCTAATGAGTCCTGAATGTCTCATTAACTTGGGTCATCTGTTCATTTTATAGCAACACAGGTTTAAGGTTTATTTTAAACTACTAAGAATGCACTGAAATTTTGGACACTGACCATTTTTTAGCGAATATGGCTGCGTAAAAGTGACCGTCACCTTTTAAATATATGTCTTTTTATCTTAATTCTAATTATACAACGATCAGCTTTAACATTAAAACCAATGACTGGTGAAGTGAATTACGTGGATTACCTGGTGAAGAGAATAATAATAATAATAATAAGTCTTTATTTTATAAAGCGCCTTTAAAAGTAGCTTCTCAAAGCGCTGTACATGAATAAACAGT